>VDFB02271358.1:372928972-373037924 GCA_007258455.2 Sequoia sempervirens
AGTTGAACAAGGATTTCCATAGGTTCAGTGATCCCAAAGCGGTAATATTGGCTCAAATAAGGGATATTTTATTCAGAACAACAACTCATTAGTTCTATTTTCAAGAAGAAGTAATCATGAATTTATCTACCGATTAGGAATTCAATGCAAGAAAGGATTCCTAGAGAAAGATATGTGAAATAGAGGAGATGATGATAAAGGATAACCCTTTGTATTTCAACCCTTATTTAGATGTGGAAAACAAGTTTGCAAAGGAAAAATTGAAACTCAATGATTTCAATGATAGGAGTTTCTTTGAGAAGGTGAAGAGAGCTAAGATTAAGGCTAAAGTTGCTAAAGAAAATTGTGATGCTTAGATAAGGAGTCAGTCAGCTCAATCTTCTACTCCAAGCATCCATGTAAGATCAAGTAAGGCTAGTGTACTTATTGTTGTAGCCCCATTAGTGGATTACCCAGAAAGTGAGCATATTGGAGAGGCTTAGCTCCTAGAGGAATCTGGTGAACATGACCCAATGGAGTAGGAAGTGGATTAGGATTTCCCTGAAGAGAGAAATGATGCATTAAATATTATGGTTCCACCCAGTAGGGTCATGAAATCAGTATATGATGATGCTAAAGATGATGATGTCAAGATAAAAGCTTGTGTTGAGTTTATGTGTGATGATGCTTTTATCAAGTCTAAGGAATTTAGGGAATTCATCATCCATGTCAAAAGTGCTAACATAAAATGAAGGATTGAAGAAGAAAGGGAGAAATTTGACCCTTCTTTGCAAGAAGAATTTGAGAAAGAAGTAGACAACATAAAACAAGAAATATCTAATATGTCATTAAAAGAGGCAAGGGAGCTAGTGAAAGGAAGTGATGCACTTTTTCTTCTTGGTTGTAACATTTTATTTGCCATTGCATTAGATACAATTAGAAAATACCCTGATGCTTCCATTTCTAAGGAGGCTTTTGAAAATAAGATCTTTGGTTCAACTTTTAGTCCTCAACTACATACATAGGTTGTTTGGTCTATGGATCCCAACATAGAAAAACCTAATGTTGTACAATTTGTAGAGAAGAAAATTAGAGCAGTGATTGTTAAGAGAGAAAAAAAGATGATAACTATTGTAGTTGTTTGCACAATTGATAATGCATGCTACAATGTTGACTTTGGAAATTACTCAGATCAAAGAGGTCAACTATTGAAAGTTGTTGGAAAGATACAATAATCTGATGGATGACCATAATAAAGTGTTGGCTACTACACAAAGAGGTTTACCATCCCCAACCAATTCTACTTTAGAATTGTCCACACAAGACAAAGAGACCTTGTCTCTCAGGATTCAAGAGCTAAATCAGGATATAAAATCAAAAAGAGAAAATACCAAGAAATCAAAATTGGAGATAGTTAAAGTGGGAAATGACATTTTTTAAGATGTTTTGAAGTATAGAGTGATAGAATTGGTCAATAAAGTTGATGATGTATGGGAAACTTACAAGAATATCCATGAGGCTAACATAATTACCTACATGTTTAGAGGACTTCTCAAATCGAATGGAGATAGTGGAGCACTAGAGTGGGAAATTTGAAGGAAATAATGTCTAAAGAAAATGAGTATCCTAAATTCCCCACTCATATCCCTGAGATACTAGAAACCATTGACATGATCAATGAGATAACAACATTCCATGGGAAATCAAGGATGTAACTAGACAACAAATTGAAAATGTTCATGGATATGAAGGATCATGATATGCCAAAAATATTTGACAGTAAAGGTGAACTAATGGAGCTTTTTCAATGGAAGCATGAATTGGAAGAATGGTTACCTCAGGCCAAAGATATGTTGACTAAATTTGATTACTCTAGGCTTAACCTCCACATCGACAACATGGCTTCAGTGGAGATGAAAATGGATGTGTTTTCTAGAGAAACTAGAGAATTGATTGATGTCAGGGACACCCAACATAGTATGAAGGTGAATAATTTATTAGATACAAAGTGGTCTACTGTTGATGAATATAATGCATGGTTAGAAAATTTTGTTAAGTCTTGCCTTTTAGTGATGAGTAATGGAAAGAAGAAGAAAAATACATAGCCTATAAATTGTGTATATTAGGCTTTAGTTGAAGTATTGTAGAATATTGTTCTCTTCTTATCATAAAGGTTGATAACAAAAGTGATGATCTAGATGAATTAGTCACTTGCTTTTTATTGTTTTTGTGCTCTTTCTCTACTGAATTGGCATGGACATGGCTAATTTTTATTGATAAGGAGGAAGTTATCAAGCCGTTATAGCACATGAAAGTTCCTTTTTGAAGGAAGGTCTATGTTCTTCGGTCAGTTGAAATATTTTTTGTCTTATACACTTTCCCTCCAATTGAAAGTATAAATATAACTGCAAAGGGAAAAAAATTCATGGCAATCAAATGAAAATATGACAAGTGTAATTTTGGCCTAAAGCTTCTTTTTGCTCCCTTGTTCTTATAAAAGAGAATTTAGGTCTATTAATGTGGGTCTCTTCTTGAATTTTGGAACTGAATTATACAAATGGTGAACACAAAGAGAACAATTTTGAAGTCTTTATCTTAAGATTTGAGTCTAGTTAGTAGATTTTGTCAATTGTATGGTTTCTAAGCATATCTAAATGATAATGAAAATATTTGGAGTCTATCATCTCTCCAAATTTACTTTGTATCTAAATTATTAATGAAAACTTTGACCAAGGATCATTTCATTAATCTGCATTTTTATTATGCTTTGATGTATGTTTTTATTTTAGATCTTGTTCAAGGGGTTAGTTAAAATGTTTTGATCAAATCATAAATTTGAATACAGGTTTATTAGATATGATAAGTATTCATAGAATCTTAATTTTAATTTGTGAATTTTAAAACAATCTTACATTGATCATGAATTTTTAGGATTAAATTTACCTTACAATTCAATTTTCTTTAACTCCTAGCCCATAGATATGACATTGATCTTATGTATTGTATGCATTTCCCATGTTTTTGGTTATTCAATTTGAGAATAACATTCATAAATAATATTTAATTGATCTACCATTTTTTGTGGTCTATGTTGTATTGTATTCCCAGCTTTAGATGCTTAATTATTTGAAGGAAGTGAAAATTTATTGAAGGATTTCATATACTTATCTTTTGATGGGAATATATCTACTTTTTTATACAACGTATCAGTTAATTGTTTAAAAGATTCATAACCTATTCATTATGGGATCACCCTCCCAAGTGTTGAAGAGCCTAAAGTGTAGGAGAAGAAGCATTATATCTTCATCTCTTTTTTTTTCCAATTATCTCTCAAATATTCAAGAATTGAGTCTAGCAACCTCATAGGTATTTGGTGATATTTGATTGGTTCATAAAAAATCACCAACAAAGTGTGTGGGCACTTGATATCTGAAATCTCCATAGGAATATCAACACCAATATATCTACCAATTAATCCTACAATGTGATCATTATTATTACCCAAAACTAATTGCTTCCAAGGTGTGTCTGGTTCAAGTATGAGCCCATAAAGGTATGACAAAATCTTAAGCCACTTGAGATGTGTTAGGTTACCTTTATTTCTAGATTCATAATTATTCTTATTCAACATTACCACAAAATGACGAATAGAAAATGTTGTGATACCTCATCAAATGATCAACACAAATGAATCAACCACAAGATTTCCACCCCCATAAATTCACCCAATCATAAAACCCCTAAAGTAATTGTAGTGTAGAAAAATGGATCTTTGGACATTTTTATGCTGATTTGGGTTCTTCTTGTGGATGTTGGCTTAGTTTTTCCTTGATTTAGTGTTGTAATGTGGTCAACACATTGACAGTAGGTCTTGGGCCCTTATAAATTAATAAGAATTCTATGATGCCTTGCAAAAGTGTTGTGAAGTGTTGTAAAAAACCTTCACACTTTTGTAGGATCTTATTAATATATTTCACCTAAATAGCCTATTTTTATCATTTACTAAGCCTTATTTCAAAGTTTTGTAAAGAGTTGTAACAAACTTTCACACTTTTCTAGGCTTTTCATTAATAATTGGACCTTTCTTATGCTTTAATTGGGCCCATTTTAAACTTACACACCTTACTTCGGTGTATTTTTTAAGATAATAAATCATTTTAAATAACTAAATTCCAAAACCCACTTAAAATTCCTTAGGTGGGACCCATTCGCCATTAGGGGTGAATGAGTCCCCTTTAGTAAAAAATTCAAAATAATTCCAAATTTTTGGCAAGTTTATATTTTCTAAGATCTAAGGTCAATCTATGATGTGGTATTTTTTGGGAATTATTGCATAATTGTGTATAAATATAGGTTTTTTCCAATCATTTTATCTTCCTTATTCACTTAATCAATTAATCAATCAATCACTTAAGAATTTCAAGCATCTTCAAGTTTACATCCATTGGAGCTATCACATGCATGTCTACAGAATTTAACTTCAAGGGTTTGGTGAGTTGTAGCATTGTCTTTGTTCATTTATCATTATATTTTCATATTTTATTTCATTTTCAAGATTTTAATTACCAACAAGGGGTTTGACCAAGGAAAACCTCTATTCACTAACCCTCAACAATTTTTCCCTCTCTTTGCATGTATTTCTAGGTCTAAGTTGCAAATTTGTTAAAAAGAAAGATTGAAAAAAATTTCAAAAAATTACCAAAGCTATTCAAAGTTGTCAAAGCCCTAAAAAAAGCTTGGAGAACACCTACAAGTCAAATTTGACAGTTTGAGACCCAATCTAAACTAGGAGTAAAAGTACAAACTGAGGGTTACAGATTTCACTTTCAATTTCCATAAATCAAGAAGTGGACTGATTCTCCATTAGTGGCAAATGATTCCCACTACCCAGGCTCAAACATAGATTTATTCAATTCTGAGTACCCAATCGTCTGAAACCTATTTCAACAGAGTTTTCCCAAAATAGGACTATGTCACCAAACTTAGTGTATGAGTCCCAATTGGCCTCAAAACAAGAAATTTCAAGATTCCATAGCTCCATTCCATCCTTCTCTAGTTTCCAGGTGCACACTATAAATCTCATAGTTTTTTGTTACATTCTACTTTGATTTCTAGGTCTTTTCACATATCACAACGTGTTTTCAAACATCTTGCATTTTCTAAATTTTGCATTAGTAGTTAATTTCTTTTATCATTTTTTAGTATTTAGGACAATCTCCTTTGATAGATTTCAATCTTGCATTTGAATCTTAAGGGCTTATTCTTGAGTGAGCCATTAATATTTTTGGTACCTCTCTCCTTTTAGGTGCAAAACCCTATAAGTATAATAGATTCACCACATCCAAAATTATTTGGTTTAGCAATATCTTATTTGTGGCACTTTATACTTAGTTTATAGCTGCCACTTTCAAAAAATAGCAAAATGGTCTTGATCTTGGTACATCTAAATGCCAAATTTGGCCAAGGTTCAAAGTAAGAATTTTATAGTAGATGAGATCAGACTAATTATACCACTAAAATGTACATGAAAAAATATGCACTTTCAAAAAAAAATCAACAAAAATGTTATCGTAGGAGAAAGATATGAGCTTTTGAAGTTCCCAAAATGAGGATGAAGCAACAACACCTATGAGTATATGCAATTTCTACAAAAAATAGACACCAAAACCAAAATATAATTGCACCACTATGAAGATCACAAAATTCTACCCCAAATCAAAAAAAAAATCTCTGAAAAAGGACTTAAATGACTAAGATATTTATGTTTGAAAATCAAGTACAAAACTAAAAATGTAATCCATGAAGGGGGGAAAAGAAATTTATGATGTTGATTTCATCGTTGACATGATGATGATGTTAGTATTTTACCCAATTAAATTTGACAGTCTGTAGGGCAACAAAAAAGAGTATTCTCCCTTCTGATGGAATATTTGTTGAATTGGAATATGTGATGGAATATTCCTTTGTTCAGAATCTTGGGTGTCAACATCACAATTTTTCCAAAATATTCTTTTTGATTTCCCACTATGTTGAATTGGATAGGTATGTGTAAGATCATCATGGAAAAAATAGGTCCTTAAGTGGTGAAAATTTTAGAAACATCAAAGTTAGGCGACTTGATGTAAAAATTCGAATAACTTATCTATGTTATTTCAAAAATATGTAAGAATAGTATCTATAGAAAATTGAATGTAGTTTCTAAACTACTAGGTTTATTTTTTTCTTTTAAATCTATTTGGTGAAAATTTGAAATTTCAATGCAAGTAGAACTTAAATTTTAGGGAAAAAAAAAGTAGGTGTCTGTCTAACCACCCTAACCACAATAAAATGATAATATTTTTTTATAAGATTTTATATGTAAGTAGAGGACTCATGCGGATGTGATGCATTTTTTGTAATTTTTTTCCAATTAAATAATTAATTATGATATTACATAACTTTTTAAAAATATAAAAAATTTGTATGTCGACACCTTAACTTGGTCAAAACTTCATGAAATTCAATTTTTTTTTTTAATCCTATAGTATTGAAGCATAGAATGTGATGCATGTTTTGGATTAAAAAATGTGATATCATTTGAAACTATAGTTTTTTCAAGCCTATCAATCAAGACTTTAGTCATAATTCAAATAGAAAATGAATAATAATTATTTATTAAATTCAAAGTAAAGCATAATTTATATTGGTGGAAAGCTGAGAATCTCCTTTAAAACCCTTTTCATTTCATCAATTTTGGGTAAAAAAAAGTTGACAACCACATACCCTACACATAGCCATCATATTGCCACTTTTTGGCCCATCATGATCCTGCACATACCCAAATGCTACCAAATTTTGTATGTGGACTTTTATTTTATTCAACCAATTTAAAAAATAACTTATGTTTTTTATTAATTATGGTGGATTTTTTTTTAAGGTGGGAAATGTTGGTGGTCGCACAAGCAAGTAGGACACCAACACGTTGTGGCAATCTACTTGCATTGTACACTTATTTTGTAGACAAGGTACCCTATGTACATAGGGTACTCTATAAAATAAATATTAACCCACAAAAACCAATTTAAGCCTTTTGGTTTTATTTTTCAATAAAAAAATTTAGAGTGAAATTTAATTATCCAAAATGATTTTTCTAAAAAAAAAAAAATCTTTCAAAAAGTTATTTATTTATATATTTTTTTAAATCATACTAACTACAGTAATGATGGTGTCCGTAAGGCCAAGGAGGGAAATTTTTTCCTGATGGCTTCGGGTAAAAGTGTCTAATTTTGACAATTTGATAGTCAATCTTAGGGTTTTTGGCCCTTTTGGACGCAATGGTAAGGTCAAATTTGATCCAAAATGCTCCAAAATTATAGCTACCTTCTAGATTTTGAAACCACTCTTTAGCTTCAAATCCTCATAGATTTGGCCTTAAGTGTCTGATTTAAACAAAAAAAAAGGAAATTTTGACTTTTCTAAACTCAATGGTAAGCTTAGATTTGCACTAGAAAACTCTGATTTGAAAATGCAATAAAGTGACAAAAATGGAGGCCCCCAAATCTAGTATTTCTTTCAAGCTTTTTTTATTCTCTAGATCATCATACGATGCAAGAGAAAAGCATACTCAAATTTTCAAGATTTACCATCTCTCTTTAGAAAAAGACTATCAAATGGAACCCAACTCGCTCTAATACCATGTTAGAATTGGCTATGGCTACCAAGATCTTGAGGCTGAATGGAAAGAACAAGAGAGAGAATATGCATATGCAAATATGATTCAATTGATTTGTTAAATGTAGTAGACACCCCTTGGTTATATAGCCAAGGTGAGATACAATACGTCATAGGATTATGATAAGTCTCTTAATCATATAACATGAGACAACTAATCATACTTACCTAAGTTCAAATATGTTACAAGTCAAAAGATAAGATAACAACTAAGGACAAATAACACCTTCTAGAAAGATTCCTTCCTAAGACTTAAGTAAACTTAACACAATATTTAAATAAGTCCCTTACTAATGAACTAAATAGGGACACAACTTTATTTACACCAACACTCTCCAAATATCCTTATGGGAAATTTAGTGATTGGGGGACCAAATTGCACCTCACTGAATGACCTCTAGGATTGTTAAAGAATTCAACTCTTCTCTATGTTTTGGGAGAAGGAGAAGAGAGAAATACAAATAAAAATGAAAAGATGTTGATGTGCAAAATATTTTACAACATTTCAAAGATTAAAAATTCCTCACTCTTGATGAAATAGACACAAAATGCTACATGCCCTTCATTTTTTGGAAGAGAACCAATGAAAAAGGCTAGAGGAAGCATAGTGTAGTCATTCAAATCTCCCCTATGGGAAGCATCCTCTAAGGTCCAATAGGAAAGAGAACCCTAAGATTATCAAGCATGTTCGGATCTTTACATGACCACCCTTGCTCTTATAGCATAATATGTACTTTAGCATAATCTTTAGAGAAAAGGAAACATTATAATAAACATGATCTACTTTCCAAAAGATAGATTTTAAACATAGAAGCTAACGTGTAAAATAATTATCTAGATTATCTATGTAAGACTTTGATACAGATCTTTCAGCATAAATGATATAAGAAAAACAAATTAGTGATAAAGGCCATAAAATGCACAATCTCAAAAGAGCTTCTCCTTAATAATCTTAGTTCTTGCAATAAACCAACAGAAAATAAAGTTTGTATGCCAATACAATTAATAGTCTTTGATAAATAAAACATGTCAATGAGTGTAAATAGTGCTCTATGAAATCCTCCTATTTTTAAGAAATATGTGTCTAGAATAATCATCCTAAAAAAGACTTATTTTATCCCTTGTTCCAAACCCCTTTAAATATCCAGAAGAAGGAACCACCACCATGACCAATAGAGATGAATAGATGCTAGATGTTTGCACCTGATAGATCACAATTTGATCTAGGGTCTAATAAGATCGCAACAATCTTCACTCATAAAGTTTTGAGAAACTTCATTAATGGCTCCAAATTTGTAGAAGCTTTGTGAGGATATGATGTAAGAAGATAAACAAATACTAGCATATCCTAGTAAAACACAATATGATCAACTATGAGGAATGATGATGCCACCCCAAAAGTCAAACCCCAAAAGTAAGAAACTTGTTGTGCTATCTGATAAAATCTACCAAAAAGAGATATATCCATGAAAGATATAACCCACCCAACGAAATGGATAATATGGCATTGAGATGGTGGACAAGTTTTGAATTTGTGAGAAGAGTTTTGAGGAAATACCTACCAAGAAGACATGTGTCCTATCTTAGGCCTGAAAGGAAGATGATATAGAGAAAATCCATGTACCCACCATGTGGTGCATTGCACACTTTTATGTAAGAGTAACCTTTTTCCTTTGAGGTGTGCTGCCATCCTAACACACAAAAAAAGTAAGGGCCGAAAATTGAAATGTTGAAGGAAAAATTTGCTCCACAATTTTGGTGACTCATAGGGGACCTTCTCTTGCAAAGGCATGAATCCAGATATAAAATAATCCTCAAAGTTTGAGTAAATTAGCATTTGGGAATCCTAGTATTCATTGGCAGGAAGGAAGAGGGTGCACAATGTCTCATAGGCATGATCAAGATCAAGGATCTCTTTGAAAGAAAATCCTCTCCATCTTGATGAAATAGATCCAATGTGATAATAAAGTTGGGAAAGGGGAATAAGTTCCATTTCAATCTCCTCAACTATGGGTGTTGAACTCAAATTTTGGAGTGTTGTTGAGTCTTAGATCTTGAGTATAATTGCTTATGCAATTTGTTCTATTGTCAATACTCCTCCTTGATGAGAATAAGGTGAGTAATCTAGAGCGGCTTAGATTTTTGAATTCTTCTTTTATCTCATCAACCTTCTTAATCAACAATACCTAATTATTTCTACTTTCCAATGTGACCTAGTCATAGAAGATGATTTTTTTTCCTTCCTCATAACTTCTCTTCGGTCAGGAATCTTGACATCTTTTAAGGATTCTTCAATCGCTTTATATAGTCTTGTGATCAAGGCTATGGATTCTTTATCTCAAGAAGTGATCGTGTGCAGAATTTGGTCAACTGTCAAGCCAACCTTTAAATTTAACTCACGTATGTCTATTAGAAAATGGAAAACTAGCTTTAGGGCTACCATGACGACTATGATCATCTCCTAATGAGAAGATACTAAATTTTTAATTACTGGGAGGAGCCAGGATCCTTGCACTGTGGTCAATTCCTACTAGAATTGGGCTTCCCTAGCTCTCAAGTTTCCTCCAATTGATTCTTCTCCTAGAGAGCATTTGAAAGTTTAGAGTGCAGCTTTTCCATCTCCTCATTATGAGTCTATAGAGTAGACTCAACACCTTGATTCTCCCATTTTTCTATCTTAGTTTCCACCTAGGCCTTCTAAAGGTTGTTAGAGGCTTTAGCCAATTCTTCCTACATGTCCACCTTCTTTTGATTCATTTCCTACAACTCCTTTTGCGGTTCTTCATATCTACTAAATTTTTTTATTGTTGTATTTTCAAGTTTATTTTGCTTGTGTTTATGCTCTATAGTTGTTTCATGCTCAACTATGATTTGATAGTTCAATATTTCCACCTTGGTGTAAAGCCGACTCTTTTCATTTTGGGCTTCTTCAAGAAATTTGAATGCAACTTTATGTGTGCCAAGGGGGAGATGATTATACTATTCTCTGGTTCCTCATTTGTTTCATCTATATAGAATTTTAATTTCTTTTCCTTGGTTTCCCAAAAGTATTTCATTATTTTTCTATGAAATCTCTTGGCCTCCTAGTTTGAGGGGATGCATAACATATCCTAGATAGCTACCACATTGATGGTAACCTTCAACCTATTGCCATTGATAACCCTGGTTCCTTTATCTATTTTCTTTTTTATGCATCAACCAGCTCTAAGCATGGATGTTGGGAAGGCAACATGAATTACAATAGACTAGAATGCTAGAGTTGTGTTGTAAAGCCATCACTTGACCCTCTCTTCATCATTCTTTGCAATGCTCCCACCCTAAGGCTCTAAGGGTTTACATGCATCTTTGGGACATAGATATTGTTTGCAAAATCCTTAACCACTTCATCTTTGATGTGGTCACCTAGCTGACCTTTCTTGGTATATGGAAAGCTCTGTTCCTCTAGTATTGGAGCATTAGCATGTGAGATTTCTCCAAAGTTGTTGTATAGCTCAGATTTGTGAACTAAATTCCAACATTGTTGAATAGAGGATGATGCTTCTACCATTTTTGTACTTTCAAAAGAATTTTATAGAAACAACCTTTAGAGAAACTATTGCTTTAAGGGTTTCAACACTTAGTGAAGAATTTTACTTTTTGGGTGCATTCAGTTTTCTCATGTACATGTAGTAAATGTGCTACTATTATCAATAGCTCACTAAACACTACCAGTGAGGTGATACATGTATATTTGAGTATGTACTCCTTGGGAATTCCATCTTTTCTATAAGAATGGATTTATTACATTCCCTACACCACCCTTTGAGTAAATAAGCTTGAGTGATGGGAAAAATTCCTTTTAGAAAAGACATCTTCATTAATTAAGTAGGTTTTAGCCTTTTAAGATAGGTATTTTCACATAGGAAAGCTTACTGGAATTGATGATGACAATAAACACATGGTAGTAGATTGTACATGTGAGCATTAACTCCCAATGCCAAAATTAATTTCTCAAGGCTTGGCTAGAAATTATATATATGATTTACCCTTCACTTCTTACAACCTAAATATGTTTTTTGTTGTCATTCAATGGGGAATGCATTTTTTCATTTTATGTACTTTCCATCATAATTTTTTCTATAAATAGAAATGCTCACCCTACAAAAACACTCATTAAGTTGGAATTGATTTGGTGAGTTATTTTTGTTGCTTTCTTTCCTTTGCTAGTCTATGAGTTTTCTTGTTGTCATTATGACTCTCTTTGGGTACCCCAATTCGACTCTTGGCATGGAAGCAATAGATATCCTTCATAGGGGACGTCAGTATTGAGAGGATCAAATTCCTACTATGAACAAAGGACAACCTCATGATCATGGAATTTAAGTGAGTGCTTGAGAGAGATTATGTGAAAGATGAGAATTAGCTCTGTTGTAACTCAAACATCATCTACTAGTTCATTGCGTCACTGTTGGACTTGGACATTTCCAAGCCCTGGATCCTCAAGATTTGCAACATCGTGTTTGAATTGGTGTACTTAGATGGGCTAGGTGAAATAATTCAAGTGGTCATTCCTAGTGTCGGCATACCATTCGCCATGAATATTCAGAGGCATGTTGACAATGTGAAGGTAGTACCCTGGCTTCCTTTCCTTATGGACTTCAAGGCCATGGACGTAGAGTGCCATCAACTACTATCCTGACCTATGAACTCCTTTCTCCTATGACATTACAAATTGGAGCACTGCCCTAGGGTTGAGTGGAAAACCCACTTTAAGTTCCTGGCCTATAGTCCCTATGTTGAGGATTGAGGATTGTACCATTCCCACGTGCCCCATGTGTTGATAACCCTCCAACTACTTTGCTAGACAACCTAAAAATACATAATATTTTGACTATTGTGACTAATGGAGGCTAAATTCCTTCTACCATTTTCATGTTTCCTCCTCTTAGTTTTTGAAGATGTATCCTTTTAGGTTTTTGAATGAGAATATTTTCAAGCTTCTCTTAGAGCCTTAGGCTTGAAGCTCATACTATACTATAAATATTTTTCCATAAATAAAAAATATAGTATTTTATATTATTCCTATGTTTACACTCATGGATTTATTCATAAAAAAAGGTATTTTACAAAATTTTCTTATGGTACATAATGATAAATTTTAATGACTTGTGCACATTTTAATTGAATAGTTTTAGATGAATACCATTTATCAATATATCAAAAATGTTACCATACATATCTGTTAGCTCATATGCATTATTTTTCTTACATTTATGGATGTGGAAGGGATCCTTCCATAGTGAGTAAAATTTTGCATTCTTCCCAATTTTTGCAGCTTGTTTGTTGTATTTCAGTACAAGACTCCCCTCCCTAAAATCTAGGTTGGAGCATTTTTATCAAACCAACATTTAATTATCTATTGGCATTAGATCATGGCATGTAATTCCTTTTCTCTTTTTTCCTCAAGGTTTATTAGTTCCACCAACCTTACCCCCATTATGTTTTCCTCCTCTACTTCCAAAGATTTTAACAATTACAGTGTCGGGATTTCAATGGAAATGGGTAGGACACCTCCTTTCCATACACTAGTTCATAAGGGGAGGTTTTCATAATCTACTTAGGTGTAATTCTTTCAGACCATAAATTCGCTCTCAGATGTTTGTGCCATTCCTTCTGGTGTTTTTAACCAATGCACTTTATCAAGCTAATCAAGTTCTTTTTAGTTTATTCTACTAACTTGTTTTCTTTTGGGTAGTAATTGGATGAAGTATTGATGTAGACCACATTCTTAAGAGAGAATTATAACATCTAAGCACCTACGAAGGCTCAGACATTGTCAAAAATGATGGTTTTGGGTGAGCCAAACCTTGCTACTCAATTCCTTAAGAAAATTGGCAATTTCTATTTCTAAAGCATTCTTTAGGGAAATGGCCTCCTTCCATCTTATGAAATAGTCAGTCGTTGTAAGTTTCCACTTGAGTCCTATGCTAGATATGGGATTTATCATACTGATAAAATACAAACCTTATTGTGCAAATGGATCTTTAGTCATGATCAAGCTCACTAGCATGGCAAATTTTTTTCATTTGCCTACAAAGAATTGGCACTATGTGCATCTCCACACTAGCTGATGGGCCAAAGAACATGGTTGGCCAGTAATAGCCTACCCACATTATTTTTAAGGTGGTGTTTTTGGTAGAGAAGTTTCTTTCTTTAGGGATACTATGGAATTCAGTTAGAATCCTTTTAACTTTTGGCCTATCCACATAGTGGAGGACTCCATTGTAGATTCTTTTAAATAGACCACCTTCAATTAGTACATACCCAATGCCTTGCAAGTAGTAGTTTCATCTTTTGTGAGGTGAGGTATCAGTTGGGTATTTCCCAATCTACATAAAAGTGTGTTTGATCAGCCACCCATGATTCTTTGGACTTGAGATTGTTCTCATAGACCCAATTGGTCTGTTCTTCGACCTGCAGACCCAATTCCTACATGAGGTATTCACAAAGTCCTCATCCTCAAACTAGCTTGGTTGGCTAGATGTCCACAATGTCCTATAGGATCTTAGTGATATATTTTGCTCTCTTTTTAGTTATCTCACACTCGGTGATGTATTCTCTAACACTAGGATGGGTGGCAAGGATTTTTATTTTACTTGCTGATATGAGATGTTAGAATTTCATTAGGCTATTGATGATAGAAAAGGCCTAATTTTCAACAAAATTATACCTAGTCTCATATCCATTTAGATTCTTGGAATGAAATGTGATGGGATGTTCTCTATTTTCCTCATAGTCCTTTTGAGTGAGCCTTAAAGCTATGTTGTGTTGGCTGTTGTAGACATAAAGTAGGAAGTTTTTGGAGAAGTTCAGGTTAGCTAGCATTGGAGCTTTGGAAATGGTTGTCCTAACTTTCTCAAAAGGAAGCTTACCTTTAGGAAGTCCATTTGAATGTTAAGCCCTTCTTCAACATCAATGTGATAGGTCTCACAATTCATGTCAAGTCGAAGATGAACTGACTGACAAAGTTGATTTTTCCCAAGAAGGATGACAACCCCTTCTAGTTGATAGGTAGTGGTAGTTTCATTATAGCCTTCACCCTTTCGGGGTCTATGACTATTCCTTCTTTTGACACCACAAAACCAAGCAACTTTTCTTGTGGTACACTAAAAAATACACTTTTTGGGATTTAAAGACATCCCAAACTATTCGTAATTCTAGAAGACCATTTCTAGGTGATTGAAATGATCATCCTTTGATTTTGAAAAAATGGTTAGGTCATCCAGATATATCAAGAAAATGATCAAATTTTATTTATCAAACCCTTGAAGATGATGTCCCTCTCTTGTTGAGAGGTAGCACCTACATTAGATAGTATGAAGGCCATATTTGCATATGAAAATGTTCCCCACTTAGTGATGAACATCATTTTGTGTTGGTCCCTATCCTTTATGTAAACCTAGTTATACACTGAAAAACCATTGAGAAGTGAGAAAATATCTAATCCAACCATGGTCTATATAATTTTCTCCATCAAGGGAAAGGGGAAGTTATATTTTAATGAGGCTTTGTTTAACTCTCAAAATTCTATGCAGAGCCATATGTCACCATTTTTCTTTCAGACTAGTCCCCAGTTTGGATACCTAGGTGGAATCTTTGATCGGGAAGATAATCTTTGACTCGACTAGAATAGTAAGTTCTTGCACCATTAGTGCCTCTATTTTTGGGTTAACTAGCCTTTATTTCTATTGGATGGGCTTTGATCCCTCAACTAAATCAATAGTATGTTGGAAAAAAACCAAATTGTATCCCTTGAGATCATCATAGGTCGTGGCCTTGACTTTGTCATACTTAAAACATAAGCCTTTCAACCTTTCCTTGTCTGCTTTTGGGGTACTCCTTTAAAATTTTAGATTTTTTCCTCCTCCTACATTGAGGTCTTCATAGTCCCCTTCATCAATTTGAATCTTTACTTGTTTTTTCTTACATCCTCATAGTTGAAGAGATTCTAGAGAGAAATCAAGCCTTATGGGAGATTATTTCTTTTTATTTTAATTACATTCTCTTCGATAATCTTTCCAACTTCATATTGTGCATGACAAGAATATTTTCCTAATGTTTGTGGGAACATAGCGATTTGAGCATCATATTCAAAGGCTTACCAATTTTGGTCATTTTTAGGTATAGATGGTTAGATGATAATATGCACCACATGTTGATTTTTGGTTGATTCAAGGGTTGGCTCAAATTATGAGCCATTTGAAGCCATCTGATCTATGATGGAATTTTTAGTCCATGGGATAACTTGTATCTTAAAATATTTGAAACCTTAGATCAAGTACCCCATATCCTATGTTAGTAATATCTCATCCTTATATTTTTGGTGATCGCCTATCCATAGACCTATCTTATGATGAGCTATGAATCTCCAAACACTTGTATTCTTTTTATGCCAATCCACTTTATGAGATTGAAACCATGGACCAAAGCCTCATATAGAGCATCATTATTTAACCACAAGAACTAAAAGCAAAAAGCTTTGAGGGTCCCTAATCCTATCAGAGATACTAGTTGGACACTATCTTTGGAACCGATTTCACATTTGGCACCATCAAAATTCAATGTCCACAAACTATTTTCACCTAGTTCACTAGGTTCCTCCTTTTCCTTTACCAATTTTGGGAGGACTTGGTCATCATCAAAGATCAGATAAGTACCTAACTCAATAGCATGGAATTTTTTGAAAGGATTTGAAAGGAAGAAAATTGTTAGAGCTCCCCTCTTAGGGTTTTAGACCTAGAAAGGAAAATTTTCACTTTCACTCAAGAAAAAACCCTTGAGATCTCAATACAAAAGATATTAAGATCTTGTAAAGGGTTTTTTCTAGGGTATTTTTAACAACTTTTAAGGGGTTCACCACCAAGCTAGGGCTTGGAAAAGACAATGAAATGAAAGATATAATGAAAAATCCTAATTGAATGTAATGCAATATGAAATGACCTAAAGATGGCTTAATGGAGATCTAAATCACTAGAAATTATCCTATTAGTGTTGACTAGGACTCATTCATCAAGCTAGTTGAATCAGTCTAGTTTTTGGAAAATTGTGTAGGAACACAAATATGTCAAATGGTATATGAATTTATAAAGTCCTGAATTTTCACTAGTACTGTGACTCATTCACCAAGGGTGGTGAATTAGTCTAGGTAGGCTTTTCACAAGCTTCAAATTTTGATCATTCTCTTCTCTATTTTCTTCATTATTCCCAATTTTTTTATGGATCTGAAACCTTGATTTGTAACCTGTAGGTCTTCTCCAACATTCTCAAAGGCTTGATAACAAGTTTCACAACTTTGTGAACTTTAACAACTTTTCTCCAATCTTTCTCCTTAGGAAATCTATAACCTAGACCTTAAACACACACAAAGGAAAGGTAAAAGTGTTGTGGGGTTACTGGATAGGGGTTTTCCTTGGTCAAACCCCTTGTCAGTAATTAAACCTTGAAATAAAAATAAATATGAATGTAGACTAATGAATGAACAAATGAAAATGTTGTAACTCACCAAACCCTTACAATAAGACATTGAAAACATGTAGGTAATTCTTCCAATGGATGGAGACTTGGAATCTTGCTAGAATTTGATAGATCTTGAATGAAACACTTGCTTGAATCACAAAATGCTATACCACAATTGTTAGCTCTAAAAAAATATGATGCATGAAATCCTTGACATGATGATTGATGCTTGAAGAATGCTCTTGAATGCTTGATAATCTACTCTTGAAGACACCTGAATGCTCTTGTGAACTCAAAATTGTTGTAAGGAATTCTCTCACAAAATTCTTAGATCATTTGAATGTTTGTCAGGTCAAAATGAGAGAAAGAACCTTGTTTTATACTTAGTTATGCAAGAATTCCCAAAATTGCAATGCTACAAGTCAACATCAAATCTAAGAGAATAAAATCCTACCAAAAATTTGAATTAATTTTTATTTTGGACCACATGGGACTCATTCATCTAAGGTGGTGAATGAGTCCAACTAGGCTTAATTTTTGGACCAATTTTAAAACTACTTAGAAAGGTGTGAAGTCTAGTTTGAGGCCAAAAGATTCAGGTGGGACCCATTTTCCCAAGGTGATGAATGAATCCTAGATCACAAATTTAGACCACACAAGCCAGAATCACTTTAATTATCAATGGATTATGATTTTTGTTAGGATTATCCTTGAAAAAATGTAATAAATGAGGCTTGTGGATGCAAAATAAAGCCAATTCAAGCATAAGAAAACCCAATTATTAATGGAAAGCATATAAAAGTGTGAAGGTGTGTTACAACACTTTACAACACTTCAAATAAGGCAAGATTGATGTTAAAAACAAATTATTTAGGTGTAATTAATTAATAAGACCTTAGGAAAGTGTGAAAGTGTGTCACAAAAATTCACAACACTTTATCAAGGCACAATTAAGTCCATTATCTCACAAGGGCCCAAGACCTAATGTTACTATGCCAACCACATTACAACACTAAATCAAGGAAAGACTAGGCTTAATTCGGCAAGGAAGGTCCAAACAAGTGTGAAAATGTCCTAACAACATTTTTCGACACTACAAGATCAAAATCAATGAATTGATTGAGAAGGACCTCCTCCTCAGGGGTTCAATTACTTGTGTCCTCATCTTCTAGAATCTCCATGCAATACATCTCCCTTTTTGAGAAGAAGGTATGTGTTGCTTCAAATCTTAGTATTGTGTTATCTTCTATATGTTTGGGGTGCAAAGATTTGAATAGGATCTTCATCTTTTCCCCATGTTTTGTCCATAGTATCAAATGTGACCAATCAAGCACTAGATATCTGCCAAGATTTTTCATAAAGTCTCTTGAAAGACATATTCCAAAGATGGGGGAATATCAATGATAACCACCTCTTGGGTGATATTTTCCAATTCAAAGATTATAATAAGGTCAAAAGGAGAGCTTCGATGTGCCTGACAGTCGAGACCTTCTTCCCATCTAACTGCATGATTCATTTCTCAAGAGGCTCACATTTAACATTTAGAGTGTCAACCACTTGCTTGGGCATGACCATGGTATTAACTCTTTAATCAATCATATTATTTTGTAACAACTTATCTCCCACAATAAGCATTTTAAAAAAAGGAGTGTTCTTTTGTTTGCATACCTTTTTTTCGTCCATGGAATTTATATATGTCATAGCTCTCAAGGGTTTGAGTTTCAACACATGCCTATTTTCTCTATATTGATTGTATAATGGGATCACATCCATCTATGATGATTTTTCTTCCTTTTCCAATGCATCCTAGAGGAAATTCTTCTGGTCTAGTATTGGTATAACATCACACAAAGATATGTTAGCAGGAGCCTTCTTCTTTATTTGCTCAACCACACTAAGCATTTTGACTAGTAGGACTTTAAGCTTAATTGGTGATATTTCTTTTGCCATAGGAAAAGGTCTATCCAATGTATATGGACTTAAATCCTTGTCCATATTCTTCCCTATAAATGGTGAAGCTTGTGACTACTAAGGGCGCCACATTTGTGAAGCTTGTCGTACTTGTGGTTGTGATTGTTGTGGCTATGATTCACATACTTTTTGGTAAGTCTTCTCTTGGATCAGGTATTCTAATTTGACTATACCTATGGAGTGTTGGTGATCACAACATCATTTTAAAATATCACATATTCCTCCTCCATCCAAGTGAAAAGTGCTTGGTTCAGTGAAAATATATCTAGCTCTTGCTCTAAAGACATCCCTTGTGTCTACACTCTAAAGTGGGCATTCTCCATTCTATAGGATTGATAATATTCTATGTTCAAAAACACACCCTAGCCTCTTTGTTTCACTATCTTTTGTTGTCGATTTCCTTTGAGAAATTTTTGAGACATGTGGCTATCGTTGCATGGGAAACGCCATTGGTTCTCATATCTTTTTTTGAACTATTCTTGATAGTCTAAAGTGGCATGGTGACTGATACTATTTGGCTTGTAGATATTGGTTGTTGATTTCCCCCCCTAGGAGCTCCCTGATATGTGTTTTATTAATAGTGTGTCCTCCCTCAATAATTTTGTGTGGGAGCCTTCACAGGTGTTTTATACTAATTTCAAATGAGGAATAGCTCATTTGCAAAGGAATGCATGAGACCTTTCATATCATTGGAATCCAATAATAGTGAAGAGGAGCTTGACATGCTAGGTTGTGTTCCCTAGTATAAAATCCTAGATGGCAGCAATGTAACTAATGTTCTAGGGAGTGGGGAAGAGGTACTTGGATTTTCCTCCTCCTAATATTCACTAGAGATTTCTACAAACATGGTCATCAACAATCATGATGGGATCTTACTTACATCAATTAATCTATTTTCTACTCACACAACCATATTGTATGCATCTAGAAAGGTATCCCCTCCAATTGATTGTACCATGACTATGATATCAAAGTTGAAGGCCTTAAAATAGAATATAAATGCTATAGTTGTTAGAGGCCTGGCTATCATAATCCTCTGCTAGGTTTTTTGGAACCTGGTGTTGAAGTAAATCATAGCCTTTCATGGGGCTCTTTTGATAGCAATTAGTTGTTGTAGCAAGGAGGAATGATCTCCTTTTTTGAGAAGTGCTCAAACAACTTCTCTTTGAGTTCATCCCAAGATCAAATAGAGCTAAAGGTCAAGGATCTATACTAGTCTTGAGCCTTCTGTTTAAAATGCATAGCTAGCAATCTAAGAGCCACATTCTCCTCCATGATTTTATGGACTCTAAAAACATCCATGATGTCTTGGAGATGTTAAGAAGCGGTTTTGAGAGAATTTGTAAGTATGGTGGGCCAAACATCTAGGGGCATAGGTAGAAGTAGCGAGCTACTACTATTCCAAGTTATGAAGTTTTTAGGAGTGGGAGCACCTAAGTGAGCCATCCAAAATAAATTTCTATGGATGGGGTAGAGGAGTGTTTAAAAGGGAAATTTGGGGTTTGCATCAAAATGAGTCACCAAAATGATGAACCACTAATTTCCACCATAAAACATTTAATGATGTGTGTGGTAAGATGCCAATAACAATCAGAAACCTACCCTAACTATTATGTAAACTATGAGGGAAGTTTTAAGAGCTAAAAATGATGTGTACCTTGCTACAAGAAGGCTATTTTTAGGGCACAAAGAACTCATTCGCCTTCCCCTGTTAGGGTTTCTAAAAATTGAGATCTAAGTTCTATTCTTCAATTCTTGTATTCTCAAATCCTTGGTTGTCATCTATTGAAAACCTATAACAAGTATGTAGCTTTCTTTCTTTGTTCTTTCACTCTGAATGACAACTTTGTAACTTGACAACTTTGAAAAAAAATCTTCAAATTTTTTCTCCACTTGATCTTCAACCTGTAAGTCTAGAAACGTACATTGAAGAGAAGAAAAACTTTTTGATTATTACTGAGTAGTGTTTTGCCTCGATGAAACCCCTTTTAGGTAATTAAACCAAATGATGAAATAAAGAAACTGAAGCATGAAACATGAAATATGTAAATGTAGATACCTTGGATATTGTCTTGGAATGTAAATATGCAATCTAACATGAAGTGGATATAAATAATGTATATCTTGATCTCAAATATGATGAACAATGCTTGTAATAAGAATCTTCAATGCTACATTGACAATCTTAGCTCAATAACATGTCTAATTTCATTATTCCTTCGACATGATGAAATGATCTTGAATTGCTGCAATAAAACCTTGATAATTTTCCCTTAAAATGCCTTTGGAATGCTCTTGTAAACTCTTTAACTCACAAATTTTCTCTTAGGATGCTTACTCAAAGTTGCTAGGTGAAAATAATGTGAATCAACCCCATATTTATACTAAATCTAGAGATTAAACCCAAAATTCAAATCATTCAAGCCGACCTAAAATCTAGGAATGAAAATTTTTAAAATCCCACCAAAATGAAATTCAAAAAGGGGGTCCTTATGTGAGGAGGGCCCATTCGCCCCGAATGGGTCCTAGCACAAGTTTGTAGGACCTTGCTCCAGAAGGTGAAAAGAACATAAAAACCCCACCTCAAATATACATAGAAAGTGGTGTCCTATTTGGAGAGGACCCATTTTCTATTGGTGGCAAGTGGTTCCTAGCACCAATTTCTAGTACCTTGATTTTTCCAAATTAAATGTTATGCAAATATGATTTATGGGTTTCAGGATTGACCTCTTAGAAAATACAATTAAAAGGGTAGAATTTGAATTAAAGGGCCAGTTAAACTCTAATTAACCACATTTTATCAATACAACCCTAGATAGGTGTGAAAGTGTAATACAACACTATACAACACCATAAATAAGGTACAATTCAAGTACATTTTATTTAAAAAGGGGCCTATTAGGCTCAATTAATTAATGAAACCCTAGAAAAGTGTGAAAATGTGTTACAACACTATGCAATGCCTTAAGTGAAGTATAATTTAAACATATTTTATCAAAAAGTGGCCCTAGATTAATGTCAATGTGTACGACACATTCCAACACTAAACCAAGGAACAATTACGTTAATTTTGTATTAATTATTCCAAATTAAGTGATGAAAAGAGCTACTTTGTTCATCACTACAACAAGTATTCTAATTTGGAAGGTTTGGCCTCCTGGAGGAGTGGATAAAGCTCTAGATTATGGGCTAACACTTATCACTCTATTACTCTTGATAGGTGAAATGGAACCTATAACTCGCCTTCTCCTAGGGGCTAAAGTGGGTAACTAGAAGTACTATAAATTTCCTCTAGAAGATGCTCTCATTTGAACTATGGGCATGAGATTTCTAGCCTCTCCAATTAGTCTAATCCCAAAATATTTCCAAAATGGTTGTAATCAGATGTTTTTGAAGAACTTGGGTCCCATTAGTCATACTAGAAAAAGAACTATTGATCATAAAAAACTGCACCTCTCCAGACAACCTAATGGGAAATTCAGTGAGTGGGGAACCAAATTATGGCTCACTGAATGACCAACAAGATAGTTAAAGAAGTTGGGTCTTATTTGTGTTTTGGGAAAATGGGAAGAGAGAAATACAAGTAAAAATGAAAAGATAGCGATGTTCCAAAGCTTTTACAAGATTTCAAAGATTAGCAATTCCTCACTCCTAATGAAATAGACACAAAATGCTATAGATCCTTCATTGTTGGGAAAAGAATGAATAGAAAAGGCTAGAGAAGCACATTGTAGTCATTGAAATCTCCACATGGGAAGCATCCATTAAGGTACAATGGAAAATAGAAATCGTAAGATTATCAAGAATGTTTAGATCTTTATAAGACCACCCTTGTTCTTACAACATGATATGTAGTTCAGCATAATCTTTACAAAAAATGAAAGAGTATAATAAACATGGTCCACTTTCTGAAAGATAGCTTTTATACATAGAAGCTAACAACATATAAAACAATTATCTAGACTATCTATGTAAGACTTTAATAGAGACATTTCAACATAAATGATATAAGAAAAAGAAATTAGTGATAAAGGCCATAAAATGCACAATCTCAAAAAAAATTCCATAATAATATTAGTTCTTGCAATAAACCAACTAAAAAAAAAGTTTGGATGCCAAACTATTTAACAATATTTGATAAATAAAACATGCCAAAGAGAATAAACAATGCTTTATGATATCCTCCTATTCTTAAGAAATATCTTTTTAAAATAATTCTCCTCCAAAAAATAATTTTTATCCCATGTTGCAAACCCCTTTAAATAGCCAAAAGAAGGAACCACCATTGTGACTAATAGAGATGAAGAGCTTCCAAATGTCTACACCTGATAGACCACAATCTGATCTAGGGTTTGATTAGATCGTAGCATTCTTCACTCATAAATTTTTTTGAGTGGATTCATTAATGGCTCGAGATTTGTAAAATCTCCATAAAAATATGCTATCAAAAGATGATCAAATCCTAGCACACCTTGGAAAAACACAATCCGATCAACTATGAGGAATGATGATTCCATCCCAAAAGTCCAACTTTGCAAGTAAGAAACTATCAACACTATCCAACGAACTATGCCAAAAAGAGATATATCCAAGGAAGATATAACTTTCCTAATGAGATGGTTGGCGTGGCAAGTTAGGGGTGATTTCTAAATTTGTGAGAATGGTTCTGAGGAAATCCCTACTAGGCAGGCACATTTCCCAATTTATGCCTGAAAGGAAGTCGATATAAATAAAATTCATGCATCCACCACATAGCACATTATGTGCTTTTATGTAAGAGTAAATTTTTTCCTTCAGGGCATGATGCCATCCTAATGTGGAAAAGAAGTAAGGGCCCAAAACTGAAATGTTGAAGGAAAAATTTGCTCCATAGTTACTTTCATTTTCTCTATAATGTGTAAATACATATAGATTGTAAAGAAAATAATTCAAATCAGGATTATCACCCCATTGATCATGTATCCATGACCATAGTAATGAATAAAATTATTTGAATAAATTATTTATTGATGTTAATATTTCATAATATGGAGTACTTAGTACATTGGGCCATGATCAACTTAAAATATTATAGCTAGTATTGGCATAATATTTGTGTTTAATCATTTTTTGATTAATGAATGACTAAGAAAAATCTCTTACCTTAACCTCTATATAGAAATTAGATTGTGTTATATAGTGAATTATTCCCAGTAGGCTTGGTGTTAAATGAAATAATTTTTAGTGTTATAATGTTAGTATTTTAAAAATAATATCAATTCCAATTAGTTATTACTCATGTTTCTGAGGATTGAAATCAATGTCTTAATTAATAAAAACTATGAGGTTTTATATAATTGTAATATTAGAAATATTATATGTAGCATTATGTTGATAAGATATCAAGATTAATGCAATTATTGACCATTTAGAATATTGTATTGTGATTAGGGTGAAAATAGGGTCCACCCAAATGTATGAACAAATTGATGGGCCACTTATTTTTCTATGACCCTTATCACCTCAAATTATGCAAAATAAGATGATAATAACAAATAGAAATGCAACCTAACTATAATAGAAACAATGGGGGAATTTTTTAAAGCATAAAAATCTATCTACTTGGCCTGAAAGTTGTTTTTGATCTATGGAGGAATCATTCACCTTCAATGGGGAATTGGTCCTTTTAGCGATTTAGAAAACTAATTTCAAGATCCTATTCCTCAAATTTTGCACTCTTGATTTCACAATTATCAAGTTGTAGAAGCCTAGATATGTAATCCTGTAGATCTCTTTCCATGATCCTTCACTTTAAATGACAACTTTAGCAACTTTGTAACTTTAACAATATCTCTCCAAATCTTGCTCAACTTGATCTTCAACCTATAAATTAGGAAACACACACTCAAGGGTAAGAAAACTTGTTGATTTGATAGTGAATGGTGGTTTTCCTTAGTCAAACCTATTGGTGGTTTTTAAAGAACCAAGAAAATCCCACAAAGAATCTATGAATTTTCCATATTCAATTCTCAAATACTTAGGAGATGATTGGCCAATGAATGAGAGGAATCTAAGATGCTTCCCTACTACACTTTTTCCTCTACAAAACCTAGGAGGGTGATCCCACAATGTGCATCTAATAATCTTTCAACCCAATTATACTACTCATTGTATAACAAATAAATATATTCTCATTTCAATGCTAAATAGATGAAACATTTTAAGAAACTAGAAATTCCTTTGAAAGATCCAACACTAAAGCTGACAATTCATGCAAGGCAAACCTCAATAAAGGTAGATCAATTAAAATATTATTTATGAATGTTTTTCTCAGATTAGAAAACTAGAACCATGGGAAATTCACTTAACACCTTAGATCAGTGCCATATGTCAGGGCAAGGAGTCAAGACATAATATTGCCTCACAATTCACATATCAATACTCATACTCAATGATTACTTATCATATCCATTATACATGTATACAAATTCATGATTTGATCAACGAATTTTAACTGATTCATTAAACTAGATCCAAAATTAAAACGTACATCAAATCCAAATGACCACAAAGATTAATGAAATGATCTTTGCTCAAGTTTTCATTATTATGTGGTGTACTAGATAAAAGAATCTATTTCAAGATGGTATTTTTTTCCATTTTAGATAAATATTTAATATGAAAGTTGACATCAAATGGAGATAACTATTTTTTGATTCATGCACATTTTAATATTTATTTAAAAATATATATTTTTCAAAATTGGAAAAAAAAATACCCATTCACTAAAGTTTCAAGTTATAAATACACACAAAATTTTTGATAGAAAAAAAGTAAAATTTATTATAAAAAGTTTGACATTTCATGCAACCTCATTTTTCAACATTTTATTAGCAACTAAATTATTGTGTTAATTTATTAAAAACTAGTTTAAAATAATTTTTTTAAAAAAAATACAAACATAAAATATACTAAAAAATACACATTTTACTAGTTTACATCATTTCAAAATTCAAAACATATATGCCACTTTTAGTGATTCAAGTTTAAAAGTTAGATTAGTGTTGGTTGTTTCCTTTCTAAAGTGTCACACAACTTTGTGCTTTTTACCCTTATGTCTCTTCCATGTTGACCCAACAGCCTTTTCTTTGCCTTTTTCATTTGTCTTGTGTTTTCCTTTTTGGATGGCACAAGGTGTTGAGACATTCATGTTTCTTCCATGTTGACCAGAAAGCTCTTTCTTTGTTCTTTATGTCATTCTTCTATTTCTGTGAGTAGCAGTCATACGGACTGCCGCGCGCAGTCCGTAGGACTAGCTAGTGGTCCCTTCTGGGACTTACTTTGTCTTTTTAAATTTTTTTTTATTATTATTTATTAAAATTTATTAAAATTTGGTTTTTATTTATAAACATGTACATATTTATTAATATATTTTAAATATTTGTTTTATTTAAATTTAATAATATATTCTCATATATTTGTTAAATGATAATGAGATATATATATATATATATATATATATAAAATGTGTATATTCACTATTTGCGTATAATTATATTCATTTTTGATTATTTGTAAAAATTTGAGAATTACAAGAAAGAGAAATGTTAATAGACATATATTTTATGTGTATATATATATCTAAATATATATATTATATATGTAATAAATTGTATTTATAATAGTTTGCAAGCTTAGAATTTATTGATTGGATCTCTTTGTGAAAATCGTAGAGTTGGATTTTATGGGTTATTAAATAAAACAAATTATGTATGGTGGTGAAATTGTTACTGTATGTTTTAATTTTTAATGGTCTCTCGAGTTTCTTTGGTCGAAGGTTTAATGTTATCATTTTATTTTGGTCTAGTTTTTCCTTGGATGTGGGAACCTTGTTGTAATAGTGAGATCAATTTTAGTTATCGTTAAACTTGGTCTTCTCCAGAGGCATGATTTATTTCATTGGATGTTTATTTTGGTATTTCTGTGATTAGATCATTATATGATTTTTTTTTAGCGATATTATTCGGAAGGGTTGTACATGGTTGTAGTTGTTGTGGTTACGATTTATCGCGAGATGGATTTGCTTCTCATGTTCTTGTTGTTCAGATTTTATGCTTCAAGTGTTATCCTCCTTTTGGTTATACTGTTGGAGTTGAAACTTATTAGTATTCTGCTTGGAAGGGTTGAACGGATTTGTTGAGTTATGATTATGAATTATCGCGAGATGGGTAATGCCTCGCGTGGCTTGGTGTCGAGTTATTTGCTTTTATGTTTTGGTTCAACCCTTGCCTAGTTTTGATTTATGTTAGGGGTCATAGGGAGAGTGGCTCTTCATGGGCGTCGGCGCCCCAGTTGGAGGAAGTGCCAGGGGAACCCACGTAAGAGTAAGTTAAACAAGTGATAACCTAAAAATAGAATTTAGGGGGAGGGGTAGTAAAACACACAAGATAATTAAAACTGGATTCCTCGTCTATGCATTAGGGCTACCGTAGACTAGTGATAGACTGAGTAGGCCGTGGTCGGCAAAGTCGTAGTCTCATCTTCATGAGAGATTATCGGCTCCGCATTAGATACCCTATGGTGTCGGCGCCTTAGTAGGAGGAAGGGCCAGGTGATCCATAGATGGGTGTCGGCACCTTAGTTGGAGGAAGGGCCAGGGGATCCCATGAGAGCTATGCGATGACACTCTCCACTAGACATCCTTGTTCTTGTTTCTTGTCACCTCTGGATATGGTTATATTTATGTTATTTTCAAGGGTTAGGGAATCCATAGGTGGGTGTCGGTGCCTCAGTAGGAGGAAGTGCCAGGGGATCCCATGAAAGCTATGTGACGACCCTCTCCACTTGACACCCTTGTGCTTTGCTTGTAGTTGCTTCTAGATATTGTAATCTCTTTCTTGTTTCTGATTTTAGGGCTAGGGGATCCATAGTTGGGTGTCGGCGCCTCGGTTGGAGGAAGTGCCAAGGGATCCCATGAGAGCTATGCGATGATCCTCCCCACTTGACATCCATTTGACTTGTTTCTTGTTGCCTATGGAATTGTGTATTGAATGGTTGTTTTAGATTTATTATGGAATCATGTTCTTTTATTGCTTCAGATTTGTTTGGAAGTGTATTTTGGATGTTGTTTCGATTCTTATGGATATTGTATCTTTATGATGCTTTCATTCTTGCGAATTTGTTTCATGATTGTTATTTGGTGGTACTTCATGTTATTGTGACGAGTTTCTTAAGTTTTAACTTGATATGTGATTTGTGAATGTTAATGGTTTTTTATTGTATGTTTTGAGTTGTACTTGTTTAGTATCATGTTGTTGTTGAGTCAGTTTGACATTCATGGTCGGGTTCACTTCCTCACCACCTCTAAGCACGGGGGGTGAGTTACTTGTAATTCACATGGTTGGGTGGAATGTGCTCCGCACCCGTTGGGTTCCCCATCAACATCTTGTCATCTCAGCTTTCCGCAGTGGAGTTGTACCAGTGATCAGTTGTACTTCATATTTCATTATACTTGTATCAATCCCCATGTTGGGAGATTCTATGTAATTCATTTATCAAAGAAAATTGTAATGTAATATTATAACGATGATGTAATAGTTAGGCTCATTTGTAACTATTTTAAAAGATTTATCATGGATGTAATTATGCGATGTTTATTATACTCGCATCATGGTTATCGGATGTATCATTGTATATGGTTATCATAAATTAAATGGTTATGTTATATTCTTTATCTTTATTTATGTTTAGTGTTGCGAAGTAACCTCGCGTGCCCCAGAGAACCAAGTGTATTAATGCTATGTGTTATGCTATGTGGTTATGGTTTAATGATATTGCATGTTTACTTTTATAATTAAAAAAAAAATTATTACATTGTGTGTGTTCTCTGGGGTTTGCACGACGGGCGTTACAACTTGGTATCAGAGCATAGGTTCATACACTGGGCACTATGTGTGCTCACTATGTAACCTTGCGTTTAGTCCCTAGATTCTAGAGTTTCATGTTTTTGTTGCCTTTGTTGTGAACCTAAGTTTTTTCCGTTAGCCGGTCTTAGGGCAATGGTGCAGGAAACTGATGGGAAAGGATAGGACCCTCGGTGTAGTGCACAATGCACCGATATCCTTCCTATCAAGGATGCACTATGAACCCTTGGCCACTGTGTTGACTTGTCTGCTCATTTTTATAGGAGCGTGTGTTTTCATGTGTATGGTTTTTGGTGTGTGGTTGTTGTGTGCTTGCTCTTATCTTTTTAATGGCTTCCTGGAGTAAGCCATATCCTTGGGGGGGAGGATGTAATACCCCCATGTTACTAATACCTTTTAATATTATTTGTTACTCTTATGTGTGAGCTTGATACTACTTTCTATTGGTGATTAGTTCACCGTCTTGGTGTGGGTGGATGCCTCCCGTATTAGAGAATCTTATTTCCTTTTGTTTACCGGCTTCCAGGAGTAAGCCGATTTTATGAGGGGGAGGATGTAATACCCCTCCTCTTACTGGTAGGATTTAGTATTTTTCAATGCGGTTGTTTGCTACTTGTGATGATGATGATATTGTTTGAGTTGGATAGTTAGACATTTGATGATGTTGTATTCCATTAGTAGACTGTTGGTGATTATGTTTATGCACTTGAGGATTTGATTATTTCATTTGACATTGTGGTTGGTTAGATGTTAGTTCATTTTCATAATTATGATATGATGCAATGATTTAATTAGATATGTTATGAGATGATTGCTAGTTAGAAATGTTGATTTATTGGTTATATTATAATTGTTAGAATAGGTGTGATGAAGGACAATATGGCATCACTCGTTCACGAGTGCCCTGTTATGTTGCGATTCCTTCTCACAATGTAGTACTTTGATTTAATGCTTTGATTTTATATATATGTATGCACATGTACACAACTTCGTTTGTATGCAGGATTTGCAGGTACAAGTCTCTATTCCACCTGCTTCGGCAGGACAGGGCGAGCACCAAATAACCCAATGGTTAAATGTTGAAACAGAGGTGACGATGAAGTCCTCCCGTCCCATGATGTCAGATCGTCTCGTTTGATTGGTATTGTTCATTTTTGCAATTGTCGTCAGTTGTGTTTGTGTGTTGTATTTTATCGTATTTTGATTAATGTTGGTACTTTGTATGTTGCGGTGTGTTCGATTTAAATAATGGAAGTAATTGTTTATTTAAATGTTAGATTTAAATTCTTTTTAAATATTTAGATGATTTTAATTATTTTGAAAGTCATATATTTCAATTAAATAATAATTAAATATTAAATGTGTTTTAATTATTTTAATCAATTATCTGGTGGAGGATAATTATTAAAATAATTTATTTAATTAATTTGGTAATGTGATGTGCAAGTAAAGCTACAAAAATAGAAATAAAAGCAATAAAACAAATAAAAGAATAAAAAGATTGTGTGAGCCAATAAGAATACAAATCTGAGTAAAAAGCTTGCTTTTAAAAGAATTGTTTTCTTTTATTTTTGATTTTTTTTAGAGTTTTTGTGAGGGATGGACAATATCTTTTATGGAATGATGTATTTTGTGAGTTTTAGATAGACAGAGAATTAGGGATACAGAAGTTGCACAAGTATTTGGGTTATGGATTTTTTTTTTAATCTTGGAAAAGAGATTTTTCGATCTTGGCTATATTTTGAGGAGGGTTTTAGAAAGGGATTATCAATCTGTTATTGGTGTTTTCCTGGAGAGTTCGGAACAAAGAATCGGATCCAAGTTCGAGGGCGAAATTCTATAGAGGAGATTTGGAAGCATGAACAAGGAGCTCTTTGAGGTCATCGAATTCAGCCAGTCAACATCGGATTTTTGAGAGCGTAGGACTATAGGTTCCACCCTCTTTCCTCTTAATTGTTTTTGAATCTGCAAAAAGAATAGAAATGTGTTTTGAGTCAATCTTTACTTTTAAAAGAAAATCTTTTGAGAATTAGATAAAAATAATATCTCTGAGAAAAGAAAATAAAGAAATAAATAGGCCCTCTTGAAAGAAAATTATTTTCAAATTTTGAAATCATTTCCATTGCAACAAACAGAAAGAAATTATGTTAAAATCCGTTTGAATATGCCCAATTTTTCTCTATTACTTACTATGGAAAAAGACCAATCTTTTTATTTTATGAGTTTGAAATATTCTATTATTATATATATTTTTTCTGTTATCTTAAATGTATGATTTGTTGTTTTTACACAGAAGAAATGTTTCTCTGCATATATATATATATATATATATATATATATAAATATTATATATATATAGATATCTATATTATTGTTCTTAAATTAAAAATCTCTGTTTAAGTAGTTGAAAATTTGTTATTCTTGAAAATAAAATTATAGCTGATTTTCATCAGCGTCCGTACCAGGGAAAGGACTGAATTATATTTTAAAACAAAAAGAAGAAAAAGAATAAACTAAAAATAAAATAAAATTTATAAATAAAATTTTATTAAAACAAATATATGTTTTATAGTATGGGAGAGGAGAGGGACGGCGCAGGCCGTACCCCCTCCCCTGCCCCTGCGCCAGGCCACGGACTGGCACAGCAGTCCGTGGACTGCTGGCGCAGCAGCTGTACGGACTGCCGCGCGCAGTCCGTAGGACTGGCCAGTGGTCCCTTTTGGGACTTACTTTGTCTTTTTTAATTTTTTTTTTATTATTTATTAAAATTTATTAAAATTTGGTTTTTATTTATAAACATGTACATATTTATTAATATATTTTAAATATTTGTTTGATTTAAATTTAATAATATATTCTCATATATTTGTTAAATGATAATGAGATATATATATATATATATATATAATGTGTATATTCACTATTTGCGTATAATTATATTCATTTTTTATTATTTGTAAAAATTTGAGAATTACAAGAAAGAGAAATGTTAATAGACATATATTTTATGTTTATATATATATCTAAATATATATATTATATATGTAATAAATTGTATTTATAATAGTTTGCAAGTTTAGAATTTATTGATTGGATCTCTTTGTGAAAATCGTAGAGTTGGATTTTATGGGTTATTAAATAAAACAAATTATGTATGGTGGTGAAATTGTTACTGTATGTTTTAATTTTTAATGGTCTCTCGAGTTTCTTTGGTCGAAGGTTTAATGTTATCATTTAATTTTGGTCTAGTTTTTCCTTAGATGTGGGAACCCTGTTGTAATAGTGAGTTCAATTTTAGTTATCGTTAAACTTGGTCTTCTCCAGAGGCATGATTTATTTTGTTGGATGTTTATTTTGGTATTTCTGTGATTAGATCATTATATGATTTTTTTTAGCGATATTATTCGGAAGGGTTGTACATGGTTGTAGTTGTTGTGGTTACGATTTATCGCGAGATGGATTTGCTTCTCATGTTCTTGTTGTTCAAATTTTATGCTTCAAGTGTTATCCTCCTTTTGGTTATACTGTTGGAGTTGAAACTTATTGGTATTCTGCTTGGAAGGGTTGAACGGATTTGTTGAGTTATGATTATGAATTATCGCGAGATGGGTAATGCCTCGCGTGGCTTGGTGTCGAGTTATTTGCTTTTATGTTTTGGTTCAACCCTTGCCTAGTTTTGATTTATGTTAGGGGTCATAGGGAGAGTGGCTCTTCGTGGGCGCCGGCGCCTCAGTTGGAGGAAGTGCCAGGGGAACCCACGTAAGAGTAAGTTAAACAAGTGATAACCTAAAAATAGAATTTAGGGGGATGGGTAGTAAAACACACAAGATAATTAAAACTGGATTCCTCGTCTATGCATTAGGGATACCGTAGACTAGTGATAGACTGAGTATGCCGTGGTCGGCAAAGTCGTAGTCTCGTCTTCATGAGAGATTATCAGCTCCGCATTAGCTACCCTATGGTGCCGGCGCCTCAGTAGGAGGAAGGGCCAGGTGATCCATAGATGGGTGTCGGCGCCTCAGTTGGAGGAAGGGCCAGGGGATCCCATGAGAGCTATGCGATGACACTCTCCACTAGACATCCTTGTTCTTGTTTCTTGTCGCCTCTGGATATGGTTATATTTATGTTATTTTTGAGGGTTAGGGAATCCATAGGTGGGTGTCGGCGCCTCAGTAGGAGGAAGTGCCAGGGGATCCCATGAAAGCTATGTGATGACCCTCTCCACTTGACACCCTTGTGCTTTGCTTGTAGTTGCTTCTGGATATTGTAATCTCTTTGTTGTTTCTGATTTTAGGGCTAGGGGATCCATAGTTGGGTGCCGGCGCCTCGGTTGGAGGAAGTGCCAGGGGATCCCATGAGAGCTATGTGATGATCCTCCCCACTTGACATCTGTTTGACTTGTTTCTTGTTGCCTATGGAATTGTGTATTGAATGGTTGTTTTAGATTTATTATGGAATCATGTTCTTTTATTGCTTCAGATTTGTTTGGAAGTGTATTTTGGATGTTGTTTCGATTCTTATGGATATTGTATCTTTATGATGCTTTGATTCTTGCGAATTTGTTTCATGATTGTTATTCGGTGGTACTTCATGTTATTGTGACGAGTTTCTTAAGTTTTAACTTGATATGTGATTTGTGAACGTTAATGGTTTTTTATTGTATGTTTTGAGTTTTACTTGTTTAGTATCATGTTGTTGTTGAGTCAGTTTGACATTCATGGTCGGGTTCACTTCCTCGCCACCTCTGAGCACGAGGGTGAGTTACTTGTAATTCACATGGTTGGGTGGAACGTGCTCCGCACCCGTTGGGTTCCCCATCAGTGTCTTGTCATCTCAGCTTTCCGCAGTGGAGTTGTACCAGTGATCAATTGTACTTCATATTTCATTATACTTGTATCAATCCCCATGTTGGGAGATTCTATGTAATTCATTTATCAAAGAAAATTGTAATGTAATATTATAACGATGATGTAATAGTTAGGCTCATTTGTAACTTTTTTAAAAGATTTATCATGGATGTAATTATGCGATGTTTATTATACTCGCATCATGGTAATCAGATGTATCATTGTATATGGTTATCATAAATTAAATGGTTATGTTATATTCTTTATCTTTATTTATGTTTAGTGTTGTGAAGTAACCTCGCGTGCCCCAGAGAACCAAGTGTATTAATGCTATGTGTTATGCTATGTGGTTATGGTTTAATGATATTGCATGTTTACTTTTATAATTAAAAAAAAAATTATTGCATTGTGTGTGTTCTCTGGGGTTTGCACGACGGGCATTACAATTTGGGGAATGATGACAATTCCATCCTCTATGATAACATTGTAGCACATACATACTAACCCCAAACCCATAGATCCCTTATGTGTTTGTGGGGGAAACCCTTCCTTCCTATTTCATGATGGAGCCTATTTCAAAGACATATAAGTTGGCATAGGCTTTTATAAGGAAATCTCTCATGTCTTAGGGAAAAATAATTGGCCACTTTAAAGAAATTTCTCATAGCAATGGTGTAGCAACTACTTTAAAGTGGGGGCATACATCGATAACATCTTTTTGCAAATTTCACGACATGATTTTCATTTTTTCTTGTGATGTTTCCTCTTCTTGGTGGTGTCATTAGGCTTGATTCCATCCAAGAGTGTACAAACTATTGTCATGGCATGATGTGAACGAGGCATCACATGAGCAACGATCTAACAATTTTAACTTGTGCTCTATTGGATACATTAGGAACAATGTTCCTTAAGAGGAAGACCATTACACAAGTAAAGCAAAATCCCCTTTAACAAAAATTTTACATGATATTCAAAAGCATTTACAAAAGAATTTTCATTGTGGTTCCCTATTGAAGTTATCAGGAGAATAACTTCAATATGGTAAGAGAGGCTAATATGATGCTCTCATTTTCCATCTCATTGGGATAACTCACCTCTAAGTGGACACACTGAGGTTCCACAACCCTAGAATGAGGACACACATATTTTGGGACAACTCACCTAGTGGATAGACTGAGGTTCCACTACCTCAAAGTGAGCAATGCATGTTATGGACAGACAACCCCATCTCACATCGTGTTGAAACAATTGTTCTTGATCCTTTTTTTTGTTTATTTTTCTTGGCCTTTGATAGTGTATGATCATGTATCCTTTTTATTGCTGCATACTTAAGTGTCTTGGATGTCTACTTTAGTGTGAGTTTGACATGGGGCCTTCCTCTCACTAAAGTGGGGAAAAATGTCGTAAAGGAAAAAGTAACCTTTTTCCCTTACTTGGTTTGATAAATGACATTAAAACTAGACTAATGATGTCTTGGAGTGGTGTTGTAATGTGTTGTACACATTCACAATATTATAAGACCTTTATTTGACTAAAACATGCCTTAATTGATCCTTTGCAAAGGTGTTGTAAAGTGTTGTAACACACGTCCACACTTTTCTAGGATGTATTTGTTTAATTAAGTCTAATGGACCCCTTTTTGAATAAAATGTACATAATGTGTACCTTATTTAAGTTTTGTAAAGTGTTATAGATAATTTTCATAGATATCTAGGTGGTCTTAATTAATTATGGTTAATTAGAGTTATTAACCCCTTTTTAATTGAAGTTTAAGCCTTAATTTTAACACCTCTTGAAGATCTATCTCGAAAATCATAATTTAATTAACAAATTATTTCATCAAGAAAATTTTGGTCATGATAAGTTGATCCAAGAACCATTCACCCTTGATGGCAAATGGTTCCTTCCTTAATAGGGCCTCCCTTTTCAATTAACCCAAAATGGGTTTTTAACCCTCTTTCAATCCCTCAGGTTAGGTCCTAGAAAATTGAGTCAAGACCCATTTTCCCAAGGTGGAAATTAGGTCCTCCCTTAATGAGATCCCCCTTTTTGAATTTCATTTTGGAAAGAATTTCATAATGTTTCTTCCCAAATTTGGCTTCGGCCTTAGTTCTTTGAGTTTTGAGGTTAATCTCCTAATATAGTATAAATAAGGGGTTAATTCACATTGTTCCTCCCAAGCAATCCTTAAAAAACTAGCAATTTTATGAAGCATTCAAGAATTCAAGTGATCAAGCATTAGAGCATTTCAAGAGCATTCATAAGGCATTTCAATGCAGAATTCAAGTGTTTATTGCAGCAACTCAAGATCATATCATCATTTCAAGGGTTTGATACATGTATTCATGATGTTGACCTAAAGAGGTGGATCTATCATTGAATATCTACTTGTAGCCATTATTCACATGATATTCAAGGATCCAAGATCTACATTCTTCATGGACACTACATGATAGTTTGCATATTTTTTTCACAAGGCAACATTCAAGGTGACATCATTTACATATTTCATGTTTCATGTTTCCTTCCATTCATTTCATCATTTGGTTTAATTACCTACAAGGGGATTGATTGAGGAAAACCCCCTTTCACTAAAAAAAATAACAAGTTTTTATGCCCTTGAGTGTGTGGTTGTAGATTTATAGGTTCAAGATCAATTTAAGCAAGATTGTCAAAGTTGCATGCAAAGTTGCTAAAGTTGTCATTCAAAGTGTAAGATCACAGAAAGAGCTCTACATAATTGAATACAAACTTCCAGAACTTGGTAAAATGGATTTTAAGAGTGTAGAAATCAAGGAATAGGATCTTGAAATCAATTTTTTGAAACCCTAAAAGGACCCATTAGCCACTAAAGGCGAATGAGTCCTCTGTAGCTCAAAAATGGCAACTTTTTGGCCAAGTACATAGCTTTTATGCTTTAAAAACATCCCCCATAGTTACTATAATAGCTAAGTTTCATTTTTTATTGTTATTTACATCTTATCATACACATAATTGTAGCATTTAGGGTCTTAGAAAAATTAGTGGTTCATCCTCTTTCTAATGCATTTGGATCTACCATATTTTTCCCCTATACAGTAGCATATACTATACAAAATATTTCCATTGTTTCATTTTGGTGAACCTACATTTAGAGCATCTTAATTTTGATTTGAAGTGAATCATCATCCTAGATATCTCTTGCATTAACATGGTTAATTGGCATTCTAGGGTTTCTAAATTTTCCATTAGTGAAAGTGCATATAGGTTGCATTTTTGCATCTCAAATTATTGAAAATCATTTGAAATTTTCTTTTGCATTTAGTTTATATATCATACAAACTAAAAATCATAAAAATCACTTAAATTTTTTTGAAACTTTTGAAAAAAATCCTCCACTGGGACTCATACACCCCTCTAGGTGATTGAGTCCCATTGTAGGTTCTACACTACATTTTCCATAATTTAAAAATGTGTTTTTGTGCTCTTGTTTGCTATTTATATATTAATGTTTCAATTTACAAAGTTTTTGTTATAATCATTTCATTTCACTTAGCTTAAATTACATTTTATTCATCTTGCATCCCTTGCATGAGCATTTCTACTTGGTGTCCTATTGCTAATAATATAGTGAGAATAATTTTAAGACTCATGTCATCATATGATAGTACAAGCATTGTGGATCTTGGGTTATCTAGCTCTTTCACTCCTAGTATTGACACTAGTTCACTAGATATGGACCATACCCTAAATAATTCCTTATCTTCAAGTAGTGTGACACATGTTGAAACAATGGTTTCTTGTGTTTCACAAGAAAACATAATATAAATTCATGAATACTTATAAGCCTACAACATCAAGTGATAAATGACAACATTTCAACTACTTCCATCCCTACCATAGATAACATTCATTGCATGCTTGAAAGCAAAGATGGACTTGACCGTGTGTGTATCATAGTTTTGATCTTTGGAAAACACCTTACCTCAACCACTATTTGTCCTTTAACCTCAAACAATGTCACAAATCTAGGAGGAATTCAAATTCCTCCTCCCACAATAATTTCCTCTATTACTACCTATACCAACCCTCAAGTCACAACAACAACACAATTGACTAGTAATGCAATTCCTTCCTTGGGTATTTCTACTAGCATTCCTAGTACCTTTGAGGCATTGCATGTCATATCCCCTACCACCTTACCACTTCTATCCATTCCATTCACTTGTCCCTCAAACACATACACCCTTTCACCTTTTCACCTCCATCTCATAATATAAGTAATGATCCTCTCATACATAAACTTTTGAAAACTATTTCATCCCTTCAAAAACAAGTTTCCACCATCATTCAAAATAAAAATGTCCCACCTACATATTATGTCAAAAGAAGCCCCTTTTCCTTAGAGATATTGTGAACATCGATGCCACAAGGTGTAGAGGTGACTAGATTCATAAATATGGGGTAAAGGTAGATCCTTCAAACCATGTTTCCGCTTACACGACTTTATATCATGACTTTTTCCTTGATGATAAACTTTTGGCTAAAATTTTCCCTAGATCCTTGAAGGATACTACCTTAGAATGGTTTTCTTCATTACCAAACAACTCAATTAATTCATTAAATGAACTTTTTGAGGCATTTATAAACCATTTCCAAGTGCATACGACTCCTATGATGACCTTGGCCAATTTGATGAGATGTAAGCAAAATGAAGAAGAAAATATTATTGATTTTATTTCAAGCTATCAATCGATTTATTCCTAAATCGATGTCAAGATTCCCAATCCTCACCTTCAAAATATGTTCATAGATAATTTTCAAATTAAGATACAATACAAGCTTACCATGATAAAATTCCCTTCCTTCATGCACTTATGCACTACCCTCTATTATTATCAAAATTCAGTTAGTAGTCATGATGCAAAATCCACCTCTAATCAAACTAAGAAGTTCAAGTCCACAAACCAAAAAAATTCTCAACCTTTTAGAAAATAGAATAAAGGCTTCCTTTAGTTCAATCCCCCTCAACAAAGAAATTAGAATGTCAACAACCAAGTAGCTATTGTTAAAGCAGTGATACCCTTTAGCTATGGAGACCCGAAAAGAAAATTCACTCCCTTATCTAATACCCTTCAAAACACAATGAAACAACTCTTAGAAAAAAATATGATCACCTTTCCTCTTGTTAAAATCTTGATCCTAATAAACTATTACCCACAAAATATAGACCAAGTTCATATTGCCATTATCACAGACAAAATATACACGATATGGAACATTGTAAGTGTCTTAAACATCTTGTGCAAGACCTCATTGATTTCAATTGACTTTTTGTTGGAGGTGTTAATGATCAAGGAAATAAATTTGTTTACCCTCATAACCAAAACTTGTAAATTTTTACCAACCCTATGCCTAATCATAACATTTCATTTTTTAAAGCTAGTGAAACTACAAAGAATGACGTGATGAATGTTGACATGGATGATGATAACAATGATACTATTCAACATGATCCTATAGATAAAAATTGTATGGATGATATGGTAGGAGTGATAGATGTCATTCCTCATCAGCATAGAAATAAAAGGTTATCTTTAGATTGTTTTCTCCTCACAAGATATAGTTAAACATGCACTTGATGGTCCTCTTTACATAGCCAGCCACATCCATGATAATCCCACTAATGGGATATTAATAGATCTCGTCTATGGAGAGAATATGATCACCAAGGAATTTTTACTTGTGCATGAACTCTATCAAGATATATATGATAAAATGAAATCATGGATCAAGACACATAATGGTTTCACTTGCCCTATAATGGGATCGATCACCTTCCTTTACAAATAGCATAGAAAACACTAGATGTTTCATTCTCCATCATCCTGCAGTCAGACCAATTTCATGTGAAGCTAGGTTATCCATGGCTTTCCTCCATGAATGCAGTCCCTTCAATTCTACATAAATGCTTAAATTTTCCTTTTGGCAATGATATTTTCATTGTGAATCATAGTGGATTTAATCCTTTATCTTCCAAAGGAAATTTTTTCATTAGATTTATTTTGGCCTAAGCCTATCAAACCTATTAAACCCTATGAGAACTTTTTCAAATCCTATCAAAAGTTCAAGGAAAAGAAAATAGTAGAATTATCTCTTAGAAATATGCCTCAACTTCCAAATTAGCATACCATCCTTGATGAAATAATGATTGAACCTAAAAACATGCCAAGAAACCAAGAAAAAACCAATAAAAAACCTTTTCCTACTTCCTACAAATGACAAAGAGATAATGAAAATAGTCTCTTCACACCTATAATAAAACAAGTGTACAAAGTTAAAGAGAAAGTGATTGAACAAACTTCCATGGTTCCTTTTGTTCCTCCCTCTAGGGAAGAAAAGAAACCTATGGTTGATCATCTCATTCCTATATAAACACAACTTGAAAAACAAAATAAAAGAAAAAAATGTGCTAAGTGTAGGTGTAGACATCATTCCCTTGATCAAAAGTTAAATGAAAAAATAAACAAAGAAAATAAAGATCAAACTTGACTGAATCAATGCACGATGACTCTCCCCCTTCTCCAAAACAAAAGGATATTATACCACAATAGGAGCTAAATCCTTCTTTAGAAATTATCATTGGACCTCCCATTGTGATTAACCTAGATGACAATGGTGAGGTTGCAAATATTGATGAAGAAGTGCATAATGAATTAAACACATTGTTTTCTTCCTCTATGAGCTTACACAACAATTCCCCTAGGAAGAGTGTTGAACTGGGCAATGGTTCTAGTTTGACACTTGCTATTGTCCCTTTGGATAGTTTTCTACCTTTAACATATGATGAATAAGATTGGGATGTGGATGGCCTACAAGATGGTTGACCCACATGTGCCTTACTAGTCTTTATCATTTCTTTTTCATTTTCCTTTGTGTGATTGCATGTGTGTAATGTGATCCCCTGTACTATTCTATTTGATGTATCTCTCTCACTCTTAGTGGAATACCTCTATTTGTACCTTCATTCTTCTTTATGTCATAAATCCTTCAAAATATTTCCCTTTATCTTTTCTTTGTCTTGTGTTTTCCCTTTGGGGATGGCAAGTCATCAAGACATTCATGTTTCTTCCATTTTCAACCAAAAACAAATCTTTGTCTTTGCTCTCTTTGTGTCATTCTTCCAATTCTATGAGTATTTGGGGAATCATGATAGTTCTGAGCTCTCTAAAAAACATTGTAGCAAGAATATACTAACCCAAAATCCATAGACCCCTTATGTTTGTTTGAAGTTTCATTTTTGTGGCAACCCCTATCTTTTATTTTACATGGCATAGCTTTATTTGGAAATGTATGACTTGGCATAGGGCTTTCCAAGTTAGATCTCATGTCCTTTTTATTGTTATCATTTCTCATTTTCTACTTTAAAGTAATTGCTCAATTAGGGTATTCAGAAATTTCTTTAAAGTGGGCACATATATTGGCATATTATTTTTCATTTTTTATTTTCATGTTTCATGGTGTAGTCTTCTTACTAAATGTGATGCATCTTTCACTTTGTGGTGATATTTAGTGTAATGTCCTTCAATAGTTTGATATCTCTTTTCATATTACATTCCTCTTAGTGGCTTGATGTAACACACTGCATCCCCTAAGTTGTGAGTCTTTTATTCTTTGGTTGGTCCTCTCTTGGAGACATTAGGCACGATGTCCCCTAAGTTAAAGACCTTACATGAACTATGCAAGAATCCTTTGAGCGTTCCCTATTTTGCATTTTCAATTTCAGTTATATGTCCACCTTGCATATATGCCTTGCATGCTTGTGGAGCCATCTTGTTTGTTCATGGGTTCCAAGCATACAAATTTTTGCTTGCCTCATGCAGTTCAAAATCCATTATTTTGTGGCACCTTATTAAATTTATCAAGTGTGTCACCAAAAATTGTAGGCCTTGCTTGATATGGGAATAATTGATCATAAATAGGACTCAATGAGGTATTGATTTAGTGTTGTGAGGTGTTTTACACATCTACATTAGGTCTTAGGCCCTTGCAAACTGAATAAAATGTATTTATTGATGTCTTGTAAAGGTGTTGTAAGGTGTTGTAACACATATTCACACTTTTCTAAGACCATAATATCATAATTCCCCTAAATAAACTTACCAAGACCTATTTCAAAGTCTTGTAACAAACTTTCACACTTTCCTACACTTGTCATCAATATTTATACCTTTCTTATGCCTTAAATAGACCCTTTAAACACTTACAGGCCTTACTTAAGTGTCTTGTTCAAGAACCTGATATTTAAATTATCACAATTCTTGAAATCTACTTAAAAATTCCCAAGTGCACTAAATCTCCATTGGTGGCAACTTAGTCCCATTTGGCTCAAAAGTCAAAATAAATTTAAATTTCTTTCGGGTTTGTATTCCTTAAGACCTAAGGTCAGCCTATGATGAGGTATTTTTGGGAATTAGGGCATAATTGTATATAAATATAGGGTTTTCCCTCTCATTTGAACTAACTCATCCTAATTCATAACTCATCATCACTCATCCATCATTCATCATGTTCTCAAGTCAAGCAAGCTAGGGTTTTATCATTGAAGTTATCAAGATAGCTTCCAAGGACATTCAAGAGAAGATTCTTCATGTTTTTCTGCAAAAATTAAAGATCAAACATCATGGCAAGGTATTAACTCCATTGTTCCAAGCTTCATTACATTCTTTCTTCATTTGGTTTAATTACCTAAAAAGGGGTTTGACCAAGGAAAACCCCCATGCCCTAACATTCACCATTTCTTTCTCTTTCATTTGGTGTTTGCAAATTTAGGAACTTTGAGGGTTTGAATATCATTGAAAACTCATTGAAGGCATATCCTTATTTACCAAGTAAAAACATCAACTAAAAGTCACTTTCAGGCTCGAAAATCAGAGTTTTAGAAGTGGACACCTGTACGGAACCAAAGTGTAGACTAAGGACTTCTGTTTCAACTTTTGAATTTTAAAAATTCAAAGGTGGACTAAGTCACCATTAGTGGTGGATTAGTCCCACTACCAGGCCTGAAAAGTGGTTTTTGCATTTTTGGATACCCATTTGGCCTAAACGAGGTTTTGAGCAATTTTCTCAAAACTGGGACTAAGTCACCCAGCCTAGTGTAAGTGTCCCAATCAACATTTTTAGTCATATTTTTAGGATTCAATAATATCTCAACATCATATTTCATATTATGGGTGCACCTCTCCAATCCTATTCAGTTATTTCCTCATTTACTTGCATTTTTAGGCATTTTTTCATATCACACTGTGTTTTCCATCACTTTGCATTTCTTAGGTTTTGCATCATTAAATCATTTAATTTTAAAATAAGTGCATTATTACATCTTAATTATTCATATTACATCTCATTTAATTAATCTTGAATGAGGACATTGCTCATTTTGGCCCATCTCTCTCCTTTTAGGTGAAAAACCCTAGAAGTACAAGAGAACCTTGGGTACCAAAATCTTTGTCCACATTTTGGTGAACCCAACTTTTGAATACTTTTCTTTTCTTATTTTTTAGTCCTTCATCATATCTCTAGATCACATTGAATTTTCATTAGGTTTTGCATGGGTTAGCTTGCATGCTAGGATTCAAGTTTTCCATTCATACAAAATCCATTTAGCTTGCATTTTTTACATCTAAAATCATTAAATATTTCTACAAATTTTGCATCTCCATCTTAGGTCTACATCATACAAAATAAAAATCATCAAAATTCATTGAAAATTTCTCAAAATTTTACAAAAAACCCCTAACTAGGACTAATCCGCCATGCTTGGCGACTTAGTCCTAGTCCAAATTTTTCACTATTTGATACAACATCAGAAACCTCATTTATGTTCTTCCTAAGCCTCATAGTATCATATACTATAAGTTTGGAAAGTTTGGGAACATTTTTTTATGCATCTCGCTCAAAAACATCAATTTAGGGTAGTCATTTTTTAAATCACTTAAGATTACAAACATCATTACATCTGAAAATTGTTACATTTCTGAAATTTTGCATCACATGGCTAAAAGTGCTTTTCACTTTTGCATACATAATGTTTTTATTCATAAAAATTTGCATAAGTTTCATAAAATTTCTTTTCATTCTTACATGTACATGTTTTAATTTTTCAAACTTTGCATACATTGGATAAACATGTTTTGCATCCTTGCATATACATTGTTTGTATTGTTGAAACATTGCATGAGATGGTTACAAGTTTTTTTTCATTTTTTTTCAAAAAATGTTACTACCTTACATATTGATACATGTTAATAAAAACTTCCTATCCCATCCCTATGAGAGTGTTTTAGTGACAGTGAATACAACTTTGGACATTCCTAATGATCATACTTGTTCTTATCCTAATATATCTCCTCTTGGTGAAGTAGATATTTTGGTAGAAGGCTCAATTTATGAGAGTTTTGAAAATCCTATTTGTTTCTCTCCTCTTACCTCTCTTAGTGGACAAAACATTAATGAACAAGACAACACAACCATAGATAATCATGACAATAACACTTTTTCTTCTCCTCGCATCTCTCCTATTTGTGAAGAAGATACTTTGATTTTAGAAAACACAATCAATGAAGGTAATGAATATCTTAGTTTCCCCCCTTCATCTAGTGAAACTCTTCTTAAGCAATCCAACCATTGATCATTCACTACTTGCGATGAAGTCCTTTTGGAAGAACCAACCTTTGAATGTCAAGAACATTTGATTTGTCATTTTCCTAAAAACTCTCCTCCTAGGGAGAATATCATGGTGCAAGAAAATGAAAACAATAGTAATGTATCTTCCTTAGATAAAAAGGTGACTGTATATTTCCCTTCATTAGAGATACATAAAACCAATATTGTTGAGGTTAAGAATGTGCAAGTGTCCATTAGATCCCCCTCTATAAATGGACCTCATACATGCCTTGTGGGACATCCTAAGAACCATCTAATTCTCTACCCACCTTCACACAAACAACAAACTCAATACCAACCTAAACTCATACTTTACCCACCATCACACAAACCTCAGACTCAAAAAAAATCCGAATTCACCCTCTACCTACCTCACAATAATTTTTCATAGCAACTTAGTCACCATACCATTTCTCATACATATAACATTCAAAACAATCCATCACCGCCCCAACCAACCCCAACCTCCTTACCTTTTCCTAATTCTATACCACCTAGTGCCCCTCGATTAAGGGAGTATGATCTTAAGAGCACTCCCGCAAAGATCTCCCTTTGGGACCTTCTTCATACTTCACCTATCTATTACACTATGCTTCAAATGGCCTTACAATAAGTTCCTATCACCTCTAATTCACAATAAAATGACATAGCATCTATAATTCAAGGATTGAATGCTAACATTGTTTTCCACCAAAGTGAACTCCCTGATTTGGACATGCAAAAACAAAATGAAGCTTTCCAAATAATATATCAATACAATATGATAGGGATAAAGTGAACCCTTGTTGAAAATGGTTCCACTCTTAATTTGTGTAGTGTAAAATTCTTGGATAGGCTTCATGTGGATACATCAAAAATTCAAAATGATTCTCTATCTATCTAAGTCTTTTACAATGTAGCAAAACAATCACTTGGTGTGATTACTTTTCCTATTATAGTTGGAGTGGCCACATTGGATACAAAAATTCATGTTATGCCTCATGAACTTTCATATAATCTCCTTCTAACTAGACCATGGATTCATGAAATGAATATCATGCCTTCCACTCTTCATCACAAAATGAAATACATTCACAACAAAAAAGTGTACACACTTGAAGCTGAACCTAATCCCAATAGTAATTTTCACATTGAGGAAAACAATGTACATCATTCAAACACATTAACACCAACTACAAAAGTGGAACTCATCCAACAAAAAAAAAAACAACAACATATTGAACAAGTCATGAAGCTATTAGATGATGATTGGGGTTCCTTAGACTTCACACCACTACTCATGGAAGAACCTTCGAAAGAATCCACCTCAACCACTTTAGACCAAAAAACAACCAATTATATAACAACCTTTGATGAGCTTAATTGTAAACAACCACCTAATTCGAAAGCAATGAAAAATCTTTATGGAAAAGGTTATGAGCTTATGAAATAACTTGGGTAGAGTGGAAAATGATGTGGTGCTCATGAACAAGGTATTTGTAACCGTATAGATCCTATCATGCAGGAAACAACTCATGGCCTTGGTTATTTTCCTTTAGTAGAAGTAATCAAGCCTTCCCTCAACATCAATACTATCACAAAACATCCTTCTACAACATCTTTCCCTAACATACACCTTGAACTAATAGACACTAGTGGTCTTGATTGTTCTCCTTTTCAAACAAACAAACAAACAAATATGCCTTCGCTTAATGTAAATGTCATCTCACAAGACACTAATGACTTGAATTCATTAGATTTTACACCCTCTTATAAAGGGGCGAACAAAATATTGCAATCTAAAGAGTCTTGCGTAAGTATGACATTTTTTACTAAGAAAGAAACCTCTTTTCCACAAACTATAGGAATACCTTCTACCATTACTCAATAAGGTATCTTGTCAAGACTCCTCCAAGATCACTTGATAACCCTTCCACCAAGAACTCATAAGAAATTCTATTACAAGACTTCATTTTGTGCCTATCATAGATTTCATGGTCATTCCACTAATGAATGTAAGTCTTTGAGTAGAAAAATCTAGCATCTTAAGGAGTTTGGTATTCTTCCTTTTGTGGGGGCACTTAATTCCTCTAATTAATATTTATTTTCAATCTAACATGCACATCTTATCCATCACTTCAGCTCACCTTTATCCTACACTCAATGGGGACAAGGGGTTAGGTAGACTTGTTCTCGTATGTCACTTGTAATTGATGCTTTTGGCTAGCCATTAACCTTTCATAAACATATAAGAGAAATCTTGGAATGTGGATGACATGCCTTAAGATTGGCTCGAACGTGACATACTTTCTTTTTCATGATGTAGCTTATTGGAAACATATGACTTGGCATAAGGATTTCCAAGTAAGCTCTCATGTCCTTCTTCTACTTTAAAGCAATCATTCACTGTAATGGTGTTTTCAACCACTTTAAAGTGGGGGCATACATTGGCACTCACATTTCATTGTGTGATTTCTTTCTTTTTGCAATGCATCCTTTTCTTGGTGGTGTCATTAGGCTTGATTCCATCCAAGAGCATGATACTTCTTTGACACAACCTCTCTTGGAGACGTTAAGCACAATGTCCCCTAAGATGATGCCTTGCACGAACTAAGAAAAATCCCTTTGGACATTCCCAACAATTTCTTTTATTTACAATGTCTATGAGTGTCAAGCATACGAAGTTTTACTTACCTCATAGAGCTCAAAAATCATTTTCATTGTGGTGCCTTATTAAAGTTATCAGGAGGTATAACTTGGGTATGGTTAAGCAAGAAGCCCATTCTAAGGCATGTCTTTTCCCTGTAGCCACCTATATGTATGTGAGCACATATTGGTTGTATGTGTCTCACCTTTTAGGGATTTCTCATACCACAAATAACCAGAAGTTTTGTGGCCCCAGATTGAGTATACTTGGGATTTCTCACCCAAAAAACAACCAATAGTTCTATCACCCCAAAGTGAGTACAAATTTTTGAACAAATATCCTAGATCTAATCCACAATGTGTTAGAAAAATGGTTTAAGCTTGATCCATCTTTTCATTTTTTTTCTCTTCTTTCTAGTTCTTGCCATTGCACAAACGCATATCTCTTTTTACTACAAATCATTCACATTTTGCATGTCTTCTTGTGCTTATGTTGGTTTGACTTAGGATCTTAGATCCCAGGGGCTTGACCAACCTCCTTTGATCTTTTTCCTCCTTTGACATCCACATTGGTGCGATTGTACTCCTCTTGACTGGCTACTTTAGCATGAGTCTGAAGCAAGTTCATCATCTCACTAAAGTGGTGGTTTAATGTGTTGCCAAAAAGTGTACACCTTTCTTGATATGGGAATAATTGATGACAATTTGGAGTTAATGAGGCCTTGATTTAGTGTTGTGAGGTGTTTTACAAATCCACATTAGCTCTTGGGCCCTTGCAAACTAAATAAAATGCATTTTTTACGTCTTGTAAAGGTGTTGTAAGATGTGGTAACACATCTTCACACTTTTCTAAGACAATAATAACATAATTACCTAAAGAAACTTACCAAGACCTATTTCAAAGTGTTGTAAAGTATTTTCATCAATATTTACACCTTTCTTATGCTTTAAATGACCCCTTTATCCAATTGTAGGCCTTACTTAACTGTCTTGTTGAAGAAGAAACCAATAAAAAATTATTTAAATTATCACAATTCTTGAAATCCACTTAAAAATTCCCAAGTGGACTAAGTTGCCATTGGTGGAAACTTAGTCCCATATGGCTCAAAATTCAAAATAAATTTAAATTTATTTCAGGTTTTTATTCCTTAAGACCTAAGGTCAGCTTCTGATGAGGTATTTTTGGGAATTAGAGCATAATTGTATATAAATATAGGGTTTTCCTTCTCATTTGAACTAACTCATCATCATTCATCCATCATTCATCATGTTCTCAAGTCAAGCAAGCTAGGGTTTTATCATTGCAAGTCATCAAGATAGCTTCCAAGGACATTCAATGGAAGATTCTTCATGTTTTGTTATAGAAATTAAATATCAAACATCATTGCAAGATATTAACTCCATTTTTTCATGCTTCATTACATTCTTTCTTCATTTGGTTTAATTACCTAAAAAGGGGTTTGACCAAAGCAAAACCCTCATACCCTAACATTCACCATTTCTTTCTCTTTCATTGTGTGTTTGAAAATTTAGGCACTTTGAGGGTTTGAAGATCATTGAAGACTCATTGAAGACATATCCTTATGTACCAAGTCAAAACATCAACTAAAAGTCACTTTCAACCTCAAAAATCAAAGTTTTAGAAGTGAACACTTATAGGGAATTGAAGTGAAGACCGAGGGCTTCCATTTCCACTTTCATTTTTTTAGAAATTCAGAGGTGGAATAAGTCATAAATAGTAACAAATTTGTCCCACTTCTAGGCCTAAAAAGTGGTTTTTACATTTTTGGATACACATTTGGCTGAAACATGTTTCTAAGTAGTTTTCCCAAAACTGGGACTAAGTCACCCATCTTGGTGTAAGTTTCTCAATAAATATTTTGAGCCAACTTTTTAGGATTCCAAAATCTTTCTACATCATATTTTAGATTCTAGGTACACCTCTCCAATCTTGTTTAGTTATTTCATCATTTACCTGCATTTTTAGCCATTTTTGCATATCACACTATATTTTCTAGCACTTTACATTTCTTAGGTTTTGCATCATTAAATCATTTCATTTTTAGATCAATTTATTAGTACATATTAATTAGTCATATTACATCTCATTTACATTAATATTTAATGAGTGCATTTCCCATTTTGGCCCATCTCTCTCCTTTTAGGTGAAAAACCCTAGAAGTACAAGAGAACCTTAGGTACCAAAATATTTGTCAACAAGAGGTATAACTTTTGTATGGTTTTTATTTGAAGCCAAACAAAGGTATGAATTTCCCTTAACCACTCACATGTGTGTGTGTGAGCACATACCATCCATGTGTGTATGTGTCTCACCTTCTTGGATTACTCACCCAACGAGCGGCCTAGAGTTTTGTTGCCTCAGAGTGAGCATGCAATTTTTGTACAATCATCCTATATCTTATCCACATCATGTTGGAAAAATGGTCAGAGCTTGATCCATCCACCCATTACTTTTCCTTGCTTGTTTGGGCCTTCCTTGTTAAACTAAGCTTAATGTTGCCTTGATTTAGTGTTGTAATGTGTTTGATGCATTCACATTAGGTATTGGGCCCTTGTGAACTAAATAATATTAAGTAAACCTTATTTAGAGTGTTGTAAAGTGTTGTAACACACTTTCACACTTTTCTGGGGTCTTAATAAATAATTGGGCTTCTTTATGCTTTAATTGGCCTAATTTTGCATCCCCAAGCCTTAATTAATGCATCTTTTTTAGGATAATCTTAACATAAATCATCATCCAATCATAATTCAGGTTTTTTTTAAGCTTTTTTTCCTAGATTTAGTGATCTAGGAGTCATACACCACCTTGGGCGCATGAGTCCCACCTGGATTTTTGGTCCTCGATCTAGATTTTGCACCTTTCTAAGCAATTTTGAAAATTATCCTATAATTAATTCCTAATGGGACTCATATACCACTTTTGTGTATGAGTCCCATGTGGCCCAAAATAAAAATTAATTGAAATTATTGCCAATATATTATCCTCGTACATCTAATGTCAACTTGTAGTGTTGTAATTTCAAGAAAATTGGCATAATTAAGTATAAATACAAGTTTATTTCACTCGCTTTCACCTAATACTTTTGTGAGAGAATATATTCTAGAAAATTGGAGTTCACAAGAGCATTCAAGAGTCCTCAAGGGTTGATTATCAGGTGTTTTAGAGCATTATTCAAGCATCATGTCAAAGTCTTCATGCACCATGTTTGTGTTTGAGCTAACAATTGTGATGTAGGGTTTCATGATTCAAGATAGCATTCAATTCAAGATCTATCACATTCAAGCAAGGCTCAATATCTACATCCATTGGATCCATTTCATACATATTTTTAGCCTCTTATTGCTAGGGTTTGGTGAGTTGCAACATCATATTTTGCTCATTCATCATTCTCCATACCTATTTCATTTCATTTCAAGGTTTGATTACCAAAAAGTGGTTTGACCAAGGAGAACCCCTTTCTACTAACAAAACAACATTTTTCACTCTCTTTGGTGTGTGATTTGTAGGTCTAAATTGAAGACACATTAAAGAGAAAGTTTGGAGAAAGTTTTCAAAATGTTCAAAGTTGTCAAAGTTGTCATCTCAAGCATTGAAGATCATTTGAAGACTTCTACAAGTTGCAAATTAGGGTTTCAAATCTAGACATCAATTGGGAAGGATAAAGTAAACATTGAGGAATAGATTCATGATTTGAAGTTTCAAAAAACCATAATTGGACTAATACACCAATCTTGGTGTATGAGTCCCAATTGGGTCATTTTCCAGATTTTTGCAATTTCAATCACTCTTTTTCTAGAATTTAGTTTTTGCCTAGAAACCCTAATCTGGGACTAAATCACCCATTCTAGCGTATGAGTCCCATTCATCTTTAAAATTATTGTTTTCAACATTTTAGAACTTCATCTATTCTTTTTCAAATTTCCAAGTGCAAACATTTCATCTTGCAATTCTCTATTTTGGTTTACATGCATTTTTAGGTCATTTATTGAATGATTAAATCATATTAGGGTTAAACATTAAATATTACATTTCATGTGTCTTTCCAATCCCTAGATTGGTGGTAAACCCCTTATTATTTTACAATTAGGCCCTAGGATAGTCCTATTACAAGATATCTTTCTCTTTTACATATCTTAGGTTAAGATCTTTAGGGTTTCCCTTGAATGAAATAATTGGGAGAGGTGTTTGCTTTATGTCCTAAACTATAAGTAGCATATACTATACACCCTATTTCCATTGTTTCAGATTGGTAACCAACACAAAGCTCAAAATTAATCAATTCAACTACTCCAACAACCAATTTTATTGGTAATGAGATGTGTAGATAGAAGCATAGAAGACAAGGGAGTTAGAATATCAAACACAGATCAATCATGTATCGAATATCATTTTTTGTGTATCTGATCTAGGGTTTGTAAGTTACTAAGGAAATAAAATACATTATATCGAGAATAATGCTGAGAATATAGGGATATGAAAATAAATGCAGATCAAAATATAAGATTATCTAATGCAAAAAATAGAAATTTTATTGAATAATGTTAGTGGTTGTTTGGCTAGAGAAGATGTTGGACTCAACGAACACTGAGAGGGGGGATGAATCATTTTTTCAACAATATTTAAATTACAAAACCATTTACAACATTTAAAAAAAATTAAAGATGCAAGCACGTGAAGGAAACAATAAAGATGCCATAACACCAATATTTTTACGTGGAAACCCTATTAGGGGAAAAACCACGATGGAGGTTAATCCACAATTTATATGCTCTTAAAAGTATGAAGAAAAGTGAAATGCACATGCATTTAGGCACACTGCCTAGAGCTCACTACTCAAAATTAGGAAGGCTCACTACCTTACAATATATTTTGATTACAACAAAAAGTTGGACTAAAAAATTAGCATCTACAAATGCTTGATTATAGTTCTAGTTAGGCTTAATAGATGATTGTCTATCCTTCTGACTAAATCTGCACTTCAACTCTAACTCGCATCACAAAATTTTTAATGAACAATTGAAACTATGTATAATCGCTAAATCACCCTTTTGATATTTGCAACACACATCAACACACACATATCAAAATGATATAATTGATCATTTATATATATCTTCTATCAAAGATATAGTTGCTCCATGTCAGCTTCAGCAAAATAAAAATATTGTCCAATAGTTGGCTCAATCCACATTTAATATTTAATGTGCACCCATAAAAGTTGGCTAATACTATGTTTTGGCCCCAAATCAAAATGCTCAAACAAAGAAATATTTAAACAATTACTCCTTATACATCCATGACACACTACATACATCAAGTTGGCCTTCATGAACAAATAAGCAGAAAAGTCATCCTGTCGGATCTCCTAACTTATGCACCGATTAATGCAACATCACAAAAATTAAAAATAAGGTAATATAAAAACTTAAAAACCTTCCCTGATACCCAAAACTCAAAATGATAATCCAGTGAAGCATACAAATCAACATACTAACCTGATACCCTATTCTCCATTCTCTCTTCTAGTAATACTCAGTTCTTTACTCTACCTACTAGTATGAACAAATCCTTATCTACGGATAGGAATAATAACTTAGGTTTCCATCAATGACAACACTAGAAGCCATATTCCAACAATCTCCCCCTTTGGCATTGATGGCAACACTTAGTGAAAAATGACTAAGTGTCCAAACCAATATGATTATGTTGCCAAAGTTCAAATTTTCAAAACACAACTCCCCCTTAGAGTGATAAGGAATTTTTTACTAATCTCTCTCCCCCTTTGACATCAATTACAAACATATTTTTGATCTCCCCCTTTGCTAATTTAAAAAAATTGATCAAAATTTGAAGAAATACAACTGCTACTCGAGTTAGAAAGTTATCTTGAACTTATCTTTCATTTCTAGAAGAAATTTCCTCCAAGCTTCTACTAAAATCCAAATGATTAAGATTAATTTGTTGTTCTTAGATGTCTGGTTGATAATACGGATGAGAGATTCTATAATTTTCATTACCTTTTCTAATTTCTCTCCTTCCTCAAAACCTCAATGAACTACTCCAGTCTGCATTCGGTTAAATCCTTCACTTTCCAAAAAGTGTCCACAAGATTGTTTTTGGTGAATTGAACTTTTGTATGCTCAAATTGCAACTCTTGAATCCTTTTCTTGACTACACCATCCTGATCCTGAAACATTTTATAATTCTGACCAACCTTGTTTAGCTTAGTTTCAATTTGCTCCAATTTCTCTTTGTATCTCCCAACTACATGAGGCCAATGAAGCCAATAGTTGTAGATGTTATTTGTTGTGTTTATGCATTTCCTTAACTCATTCATTTTCCTTTTTCAGTTTGGTAAGAGATAGCTTGAATTGCTCCTTCAAATATAGTATTATTTCTTCCTCTTTCCTATCCTATGACTCAAAGACCATGACTTCCTTAATGCATTCAATCATCTCTTCAAGAAACACATTTTGAAAACTCTCCAATCCAATGTTATTATACACAAAATAAGTACTTAGAGTGCTCTCAATCAGGTCCTACTAATATGAGGGTCTACCAGACCATATGATAGCAATTCTCTACATCCCATCTTTCTCCTAAATAAGCTACAATATCCTTTGGATAAAACACCTTCTTCTTTGCTTCATTCTTCCATTACTACATTCAGTTCAACTGATTTTGGTTCTTCCCTTGAAGTGTACTCATTAGATTCCTCATCTGGTATGTCCACAATCACTTTTTTTTTACCTTTTCCTTCAATTTTTGGAGTCTTGTGTGTTGGAGGATTGTAATCACCAATCTCTTGTTCTCTTTTCTTCTTCCTCTCCATCTCACTAAAAGAGGATCCAACTTCAAGTGCTTTTACCAAAAGGGAAATGCCAATTGCTTCAAACTTCCCTAGCAATTCTTTAAATAAATTTGCATATTCTTGCTTACAATTTACCAAAGTATTAGAATATTCAAAAATCTATTTACAAAGTAGTTCATTCTATTTCCATACAACATTATCGATATGTGGCAAGAAATTTAGAAAATACATCACAAGACATATGACCAAGGTACCAAACCTGAAGGGGTAATCTTCCTCCTTTGTTAGTTGCACATTTTGCATTAATTGATCTTTTAGCAATTTGCATAGGTCAAATTCTTGATCCTCCATTATCATTTTATGACAAATGTAAATAGCACCTACTGAAGTTGCACCTTCCTTGTTTCGGAAAAATATTTTGTATGAGATTCCATGCACAATGTACCTTTTTATCAAATCTTTGATCATCAAAATAATCAAAGCCCTCTAATATCTAGTTATTCGGGTTAGGGTTTTGACTTATTTATTTTGAATTGACTTCTTTTTTGGTATATCCCCAACATTGCATAATCTAGTTAGATTCCTAATCACCTCTTTCGAAATGAGATAGGGTTTATCCAGAGTAAGAATTTCATCATTCAATCTGTTTAGGATAAACCTAACAATTTTTGTGTTATCAAAATAGGGAAATTCACTCTGGATATGTCCAAACTTTTGTGTTTCACACCTTCAAGCCATTTCAATTATTAGTCAGCAACATATTTCTCACATTCCTAATCTTCTCACTACTATATTCATCTAAATTCACCATTCCTTTGATTTGCTTCATTTTCTTTTTCATACAAAACAAGTTTTCTACAGAGCACCAAATTAAGATTCTACAAGCAACTGAAACACCTAATGAATTTGTTGTCGAATTGACTTTACTCCTCTAAAATTCTATTGCAGAGGCTCTCCTTCTATTCTTCTTCAATGAAAGGTGACAAATAAAGGTTCCAAATACCCTTTTATAACTTGCACACCTAATATTTTTACCACATTAATGTTTTTCCCTAGGTGTTCTAGGTGCTTTGTTTTCTCTGACAACGAAACAAGAATTCATCTATGGACCTTCTACTTCACAAATTTTTGCACAAGTGGTCACTGATACATCTGTAAATTATTAGCACAACTACTAATAATTTCTTTCATTCCAGTGCCAATTCCCTATAGGGGGACAAGGGATTTTCTTAAAAAACTACCCCTAGGCCAATGACCTAAGATCAATTTTTGGATGAACTACCAGAAGCAGATTTTGTTGCAAGCTTATTTCTTTCATCAGACACGTTCTTCCTTACACATGTTTTCTTCATTTGATCTCTTATTTCTTTCACAGTCACTTTCCCTTTTCCTTTATCATCTTTTTGTAAAAATATTTCTTTGTATAACGGACCTCTTCTATCCATGTTTTTGTTCTTATAGAATCTTGTAATGTGACCAAATCTGTTGCAATTGTAACACAAGATTTAGTTGTCTAGACCATTTATTCCATTGATTTCCTCTTGATCTTCAATGATTAGAAATATGCCCAAATATTCCACAGGTGTATCATTTAACATTCCTCACACTGATAGAAATACTTCTTCATTCAATTGACTTGTGACTAAAATTATGACAATTAAAACATTGACTAAGGAATGATGGACTACTTGGATTTATTTTACTTCTACACTGAGAAGCCATATGACCAAATCTATTATAAGCATGGCAATAACCATTAAAATTTTGAGCATTGCATTTTCTTACCAGATACCTTATGCCCTTATTCATCTAATTTCTTTGTTTGGAATCCTTATGTTCAAATTCAGAGCTTTCTCCTTTCTCATATCCAAGACCTCGTTTGTCATTTGCATCCTTCTATCCTTTAGTAAGCTCATCGAGCTTAGAAGAAATGATCCTAAACTTCTCCTTATATTCATTTTCAATAATGAGTTCATCTCTAAGAATAACTATCTATCTTTCAAGTTCTTGTTCATTATTTCTAGATTGTTGAAGTTCAACCTCCAACTCAATTAATCCACTATTAACTTTGTTGCATTCTTCAAATTTTTCTTTTAAGGACTGGATCATATTTTCCTCATTATTCTTTCTTTCTTCAATCTCCTTAGTCATCTTCATCGCCATAGATTTCATCTCATGCTTTAGAGTAGCATTTCCTCTAGCAAGCTTTTCACATTCTTTAGTTATTTCTTTTAGGGTCTGATTCAGGTAAACATCTTCCAAGCATTTACTTTCTTTCTTCTTCAACTGATCACATAGTTCCTTCCTCTTTTCTCTCGATTCATTGATTTAATCCTTCAATGATTGAATGAATTTTTCAACATCCTCAATATTTGCTTTTAATTCCAGGACTTTTGCTTTAGACTGATCAAGATCATCAAGTGCCACCAAAATCTATTATTGAAGACCACTAGAATCCATTGTATTCCAATATCCACCTCAAGTTGTTAAACTTCTGCAGAGGGATTGTGTTATGGTACTAATTGTTTGACTCAAGGAACACTGAAAGGGGGTGAATCAATGTTCAACAATATTTAAATTACAAAACCATTTACAACATTTAAACCAAATTAAAGATGCAAGCATATGAAGGAAAAAATCAAGATGCAATAACACCAATGTTTTTATGTGGAAACCCTATTAGGGGAAAAGCAATGGTGGAGGTTAATCCACAATTTATACTATGTTAAAAGTATGAAAAAAATGGGAATGCACATGCATTCAGGAACACCTCCTAGAGCTCACTACTCAAAATTAGAAAGGCTCACTACCTTACAATATATTTGGATTACAACAAAAATTTGAACTAAAAAGTATCATTTGCAAATGCTTGATTACAATTCTAGTTAGGCTCAGTAAATGATGTTTTGTCCTTTTGAATGATTTTACACTTCTACTCTACTATGCTCTAACACACATCAAAAAAAATGTTTAATACATAAGTGAAACTATGCATAATCACTCAATCACCTTTTTGATATTTGCAACACACATCGACACTCACATACCAAAATGATATAATTGATCATTTATATATATATATATGCTATCAAAGATTTAGTCCCTTCATTTCAACTTTAGAAAAATAAAAATATTGTCCAATAGTCGTCTCAATCCACATTTAATATTCGATGCATACCCATAAAATTCAGCTAATGCTATGTTGTGGTCCCAAATAAAAATTATCGAACATAGAAACATTTAAAAAATTACTCCTTATACATCCACGACATGCTACATACATCAAGTCAACCTTCATGAACAAATAACAAGAAAATTTATCATGTTGGATCTCCTAACTTATGCACCAATTAATGCAACATCACAAAACTTAACAATAAGGAAATATAGAAACTTAAAAACCTTCCCAGAGATCCACAACTGAAAATGATAATCCGATGAAGCATACAGATTGACATACTAATAAAATACCTTGTTCTTCATTCTCTCTTTCGATAATACTTTGTTCTTTTCTCTACCTATCGGTATGAACAAATCCTGATCTAGGGACCAGACTAATGACTTAGGTTGCCATCAATGACAACAATAGAAGCCATATGCCAATAGAAGAATTAGCTTGTTGGAGAAGCTAAGTGAGAAAAGTTGAACTGCAAAGTGTTGAATGGCTAAGGTAGAGAAGTGTGAATGGTGAGAGGTTTTATGTGTGTTGTAGAATAGAGGGGAAAGAAGTGCATTCTTAGGTTAAAGGACAACCATTATTTTTCACATATGAACTTGTAATGTTATAATAGGTAGGTGCCTCAAAGGGATTGATTTTGTGTTCAATCAGGTGTGTAGTGTACCTTGAGGTTGGTGCCTCAAAATATTGGCTTTGGTGTACAATGTACCAGGAGGTTGATGCTTCAAAACATTGTCTTGGGTGTCAATGTACTTGTAAGTGGATACTTACAAAACATATGTAATATCTTTCATTGTGAGGTTGGATTTGAGTAGTAGACTCAAGAAATTCTTCTCACTAAGGCTTTTTCCTTCTATGGATTTCCATGTATATCTGGTGTCTTCATAAGTGTGTGTTGTTTTGATTGATCTTTAATCTTGTCTATTATTTTAAATTTCTAAAATTTGTCTACACTAATTCACCCCTCCTCTTAGTGTATTGATGTTTTTTCAACATATGGGTCTTCTTATTTTAGTAGAAAGGTGAAGTATTTATATATTTTAGTAGTTTAAGGCTCATGTCAAGAAATAAGTTTGAAATTACTTCAATATGTTTTCCATTGATACTGGTAGACAATATGTAAACCAATGCTTTGAAAATATTTTCACTCTTGAAGGGGTTAATCTTTAGCACACTTTCACCTACAAAAATTAGTAAAATGTTGTAGTAGAGATAAAAATAGATCCCTTAAAGAGTGTATTGGATGCATGATCCACACATTCTTCCTAACCCAAATATTAGATGAAGCTATTAACAATTTATTTCTCACTTCTATAGAAAGGTTACCCATAGGGAATTGAATTACATCACACCCTTTGGTCCTTATAAGGTACAAAACCTATTGAGAAATATTTTAGAGTGTTTTCATAACACACATGAGCATAGATTACTATATAGAATAATAGGTCCTTAGAACCTTAGATTTAATCTTGTACCTTTATTAGATACCCTAATGTTGTCAAAGGATATCATCTTTTGGATCTTTAGACAAGTGAGGACTTGATAGTCATAGTGTACATCTCAAGGGAATCCCTTCTAGCTCATCCTCTCACATTTTTTATTCCTTTATAAAAAATTACATGATAGTGTCTCAAATGATTATCCTCTAAACAGTCAATGAAGAGCAGTGCAAATTTGGAAGGAAGCATGTTATTCATTTTATGCATCCCTTACCAAGGCCTGACCCCTCCAACATGTATAGATGGGTAGGTAAACTCTATGGTGGGGTTTTTTGTGATCTCCAAGTCACCCTTTATTTTGAATTACACTATTTCGATGTAGTATTTTAAGTGTCATAATAGCAAAACCTACCAAACTATCATAGAGTGGTTATTTGAGCTTGTGAAACCTAAAAATATTTATTCTATACCTACAAAAATATATGGCATCCCTCCACATTAACCTCTCTCAATTTTTACAAATCAACATTGTTTGGCCATGCCAACTTATAATGTATACTTACAAGAACTACCAATGGAGAGTAGTGCAAATTTTGTAAGAAGAATTTTTTTGTTTCAAGCATCGAGGACCAAAACTAACTGTACCAACACATACAAGAAGACATGTAAATTCTAGGGAAAGGCTTTGTTTTTTCTCCAATTCACCTGATCATTTTAGAGTGTACTATTCCAATAGAGTCTCTTCAGAGCTCTAAGAACAAAAAACTACTAAACTATAATAGATTTGTTCTAAAAGCTTGTAGCACCTAAAAAAATTTCATCTACATCTACATGTTGATATCAAATCCCTCTACATTAACCTCTCTTAGTTATTTCAACTCAACATTATTTGACCATTCCAACTTAGAATGCAACTTGCAAAAATCGTTAGTGGAGAGGAATGTAACTTTCGCGAGAAGCATTTTTTGTTTCATGCAGCCTGGACAAAAAATCGAATAGGTCAACACATTGGTGTAGTGGTACCTACACCTTAAGGTGAAATAAAATTGAGTCTTGAAGAGTCTAGAAGGTTCAACAAGTTTTTTTGAAGGTCTTAGAAACAATAAGCAATGAGGAAGTTCCAAAATATGCAAATAATGATGAAAATTGTAAAAATTTGTTAATCCTTGTCAATATGGGTAAAATTAGGGTTTCTTGTTGTTTTTTATGTATAATTTCTTGAATAAGGTAAAAGTGATCATATAAAAGGTGTTGGAGGGTTTTTTGTGTCTTAGAAGTCAATTAATTGAAAAATACAAAAGTTGTAAAATGTTGTCAAAGCAACATTAACAAAAAATTGCAATTTAAGGAACCAACTAATTCAAAAGTTGTTTATGGATGTTGGATTGAAGGTAGTTGATTGAAAATTCTTTAAAAATCCTTTTGAAGGCTCGAGGGAGATGGGTGGAGAATTTTGTATCAAATTCATATAATAAACACCACATTTTTGAGCAATTTTTTGTTAAATTCATTGTTTTCTTAAGGTTTTTGGGTGTTGTACGGACCCATATAGGATTCCCATGCTCTAAGATCATCAAAAATTGTGTATAAATGTGTTTTCATTCAATTTATTTTGGTTTGGATTCTTAGTTCTTTTTTTTGTGAAAGGAAACAACAAGAAATAGTGACTATCTTATTTTTGTTGAATGAAGGGTTTCTAAGAAAAATCTCAATGCATTGATCAATCCACCTATTGTTTCACATAGTAACTCAGTGGATTGATCTGTAGCATGTTAATGTATATTTTTTCATGCATTTGGGGATAGGAGGAGTCATTTGAATGGTGTTTGTATGATGCCTACGCTGAGCAGGGCTATTTTATCATAAGAAATGAAGAACCAAGGTGGAGTTTTTTCAAAATAGTGAATGTGGAGGCCCTGTGAGGGTAATTTGAGTTTTTTTAGGTGTTTTGTGACATGTTGGGGGTAGTGGTTTGATCTAGAGATTCTGAGGGTTATAGATTCCTTAAAACCTTAGTGTTCTTACTTGTTTTGGAGGGTTTCTTGGGACAGTAGGCTAAATTCCTTGGAGCCACAGTATAATAAAAGAATTTGAAGTTTTTCAACATTTCTCAAGATTTTTAGGGGTGTTTGAGTGGGTATCTAACCTTTGAAGGGTACTTCCTTTGTTAAATGGGCTTTTTTAGTGGCTTTTGAACAGGGCAGCAGTATTGGAAGTCTATTTTGTCCCAAAAGAGTTAAGGTGGAGGTTTACACATGTTGTATAACCTTGAAAAGGGTATCTAAAACCAATTTTTTTGTGTCTTTTTGGGAAGTTTGGGTGAAAGTTGACTAAAACTAGGTTTCCGCTACTACAAAGGAAAACATGGTCAAATGGTCAGTTTAGAGGATATTCAATAAATATGTCTTTGGAATTGTTTTTAGTTGATCCATTTTCCATTGTATGAATTTTGAGGGCCTTTGTAGGGGTCTTTGTGAATTTTTGTTGTTCATTTGCAAGTTTGAGGGGTTGAGACCCTTGAGGGTGAGCTGATGCCCAGTAGGTTGAATCCATTGTGAGGAGCTCTTTTGATTGAAGATTGATATTTCCATTGTTGTGAACCTTCTCCATCCTAGTCTGCATCAGAATGGTATTAGAGAATAGTAGTAGAATTTGTGTTGTTGCTTTGAATTGTTTTTACAGGAAGATGCAGGAAGGATTATGAAAATGCCACCCAAAGGAAGTGTAGTTGCAATGAAGATTGACACACATGACAATGAGATAGAATCCTTGAAAAGAGAGATGGTTGCTTGGAAGGAAAAGAATACAATGGAAGAGGATGTAAGTGAAACTAAAGAGGAAGAAGAAGCTCCTAGTGAAGAAGAGGAGATAGATCCTGATGATGCAGGAACAATGAAGCCTTTGAAGGCTATGAAGGAGGGACATGTAAAAATAGATGTGCCTATGTATGGAGGAAAAATTGATAGTGAAGAGCTCCTAGACTGGATTGGGGCTATGGAAAACTACTATGATAGTGAAGATGTTGATGAAGGACACAAGGTGAAGAAGGCCAAGATAAGACTAAAAGGACAAGCTTTGGTATAGTGTAATTTTGTGTAAGAGGAGAGGGAAAAGCAAGGAAAGAGCAAGATCACTTCTTGGGAAAGGATGAAGGCCAAAATGAAAGGTAAATTTCTCCCTTGTGATTACAATGTTCAATTGCTTAATAAATTGCAAAATCTTAGATAAAAATATTTGGATGTACAATCATATACTAAATAATTTAATAAGTTAAGGTTAAGAACTAAGCATGAGGAAGATGAGGATGAAATGATTTCTAGGTACTTGAATGGTTTGAGGTACAACATCCAAGATGAGATCAGAATTTTGGCACCTAAATCAATTGAACAATTCTTTCAAATGGCTATGAGAGCAGAAGAAAAACTAACAAGGAGATAAGAGAAGGTAGTAAGAGATAGAGGAGGTACATCTAGGGGTAGAGGTACCTTTCCAATACAAAAAAAATCCAAAGAAGGTCAAGAAGATGCTAGGAAAAGTAGATAACAAGGGACTAATTTTAGAGGTGGATGGAGAGGTGGAAAAGAAAATTATAGGGGATGAGATTCAAATGAATTTTATGAAGATGCTACAGATTTGGTGAGCTTGGTCACCCTTCTTTTAAGTGTCCTAACAAGTTGAGTGCTATTGCAAGTGGAAGTGAAAGAAAAGGTGATAAAAGAGTCTAATATGTGTAAGGAGATGAAGAAGAGAGTGTGAGTTCATCAAGCAAACCTATAGATCCAGAGGTACGAGAGGCACTCATGATAAGAAGGACCTTATTTCAAGGACAAAAAGAAGAAGATATAAGCCAAAGGAGCCTATTCAAAACATCATGTAAATGCAAAGGTAAAGTGTGTCAAGTTGTAATTGATTTTAGTTCTTAAGATAATATGGTGTATAGAGAGATGGTAGATAAGTTGAGTCTAGAAAATATTCCTCATGTAACACCCTACAAGGTTTCTTGGGTGAATGATAGCCAAATTTTAGTGGTGAATGAGAAAGCTTATGTGGATTTCTAGATTCGAGAGTACAAGTATAGAGTCCTATGTGATGTATTGCCAATGGATTGTTTCCATCTGCTCTTGGGAAGGCCATGGAAATTTGATAGGAAGTCTATGTATGATTGTTGGGAAAACACCTATACCATTTGGAAGGATAACCAAAGTTTCAAGTTGACCCCTTTACAGGGAAAAGAGAAGGATAAAGGCAAGTCTAAAGTGGTAATTTTTTGTAGGAAGGAGCCTCTAAGGCTTTAGGATAGTAAGTATGATGTATTTTCTAATTTGGATGAAGGTTGTGGCATTAAGACAAGAGAAGAATCTCCAAATAGTTCTATGTCAATAAAAGGTTTAGTTTTGCAAAGGGCAGAGAAGGAACTCAAGCCTAAACCTGATTTGGTTGAAGAGAATAATAAAGGGACAGTAAGAAAGACACCTACAAAATGTGCAAAGACAATGAAGAGTTTAGTTTTACAAAAGGTGGAAGGAGAACTCATGCCTAAGTGTGGTATAGTCAAGGTAAATGGTGAAAATACTACAGGGAAATATGGGAAATAGGGCAGAATGCTTGAAAAGAAGTTCATGGAGCAAGATGGAATCATAGTTGGCACCATTGTATGTCCTCTAAATGAGTGTAAAGATACAAAGCAAGTGATATTTGCTAGTGTAGAGGTGGGCAAGGTTGTTAATGCAGGAGTACATGAGAATGGTGGTATGGAAGGTCTAGGGACAGTGGCAAAAGAACAAATTGAGCATAGGAATACAAGTCTAATCACATAGCAAGTAAGGAAGAATATGCAAGGTGTAGACACATAGAATATGCAAGGTGTAGACACATAAAAATGACCTAGGCCTACAAGCTCCATTTTTACATTCTTTCTTCCTAACATAATTAGGACACTCTAATTATGTCCTTGGTCCACTTTTTGTCTATTAATTAAATAATTCATAATTATTTAATTAATTCATGTCCATTTTATTCCTCCTGATTATTAAATAGATAAATTTTATTTATTTATTTAATATGTCACTAATTGTCTAAAGTATTCTTATAATTAAATAAATCTCTTAATTTATTTAATTATCTTTGCCCATTTATGTCCTCCTGATTATTAAATAAATAAATTTTATTTATTTATTTAATATGTCACTAATCTTGAAATTGTTCTCATAATTAAATAGATTCTTTAATTTATTTAATTATTAGTCGCCCTTTCTAATTAAATAATTATTTTTAATTATTTAATTTGACATTTTCCCCTCTTTTAGTAAATAATTTAAAATTAATTATTTACTGTCATGTGGTCCTCACCGTTTTGAATTAAATGGATTTTTAGTTCAAAATAGTCTTTTTCCTCAAAAATCAAATAATTTCCATTTATTATTTGATTTTCCAGCCACCTCCTTTTCTGTGCCAATCTTATCTCTTGTCACATGCATTCTCCACACTTGATTTGATTTTCTAAAAATCAATCTTGTCCATTCATTTTGAATTTTCCCTAATGTTTCCCTAACCCTAATTGTGGGTTGTCAAATTGAATCTTTCCCATTGATTCTAGGGTATTTGTCAATCTTCAATCTTGGTCATTCATCTAAAATTGCATTTTTATAAAATGGAAATTTTGTTTTCATTTGTCATATCATGCAATCCAGTTTACTTATCATCTCATGCTATCTAAGTCTCATGCACTCTTGTTTTATATAATCTCATGTCATCTTGCAATCTTGTCATTATTGTCATCTTGTCATAGGCACACTTGCATAATTTAGACATAGTTTCATGCTTACTAGTTGCATATTAGCATGGTATTTGCATATTGTCATCTCAAATCCTTAAACATTTTCTTAAGGCTTGTCATACAGACCAAGTAGTACTCCCTAAAACCTTGTAGAGCTTAACCTCTTTAGGCTAGAGTGCCTCCTAAATAGAGTTTAATCTTGTGCCCCATGTATGGCCACTCAAACGGGGGTCCCAAACTAAACACGTTTGTGTAGTAGACAAAATCCTTCTATTTGCTAGTGCAACAACAGTCATTGTGAAGGCATCCACATCTTCACAGTTCTTAGTAGAGGTGATCAACCTGCCATGGGAGTCTTATGGGGGTTGGAAGGTTAGCCTGAGAAGTAGTGCACTGTAAGAGGGAGCCCATGCAGCCAAGCTTCTGGATTCACATGCTAAGAATATGTGGCTAGGGAAAACCACATGGAATCTAGCAAATATTGTCCTGGCCTAACCTAGAATCATGCTTGTATTTATTATGCTTGTTTCAAAAATACAAAATATTGTTCTTTCCAATTGTTTTTAGACATTCAAACAAAGAAAAAACATCACATTTAGATCAATAAACAAACTATCAAAATCAAACACTTCAGAATTTGGACCAAAACTACAAACAAATCAGACTTTTTGCTTGTTGCACCTCATGCACTATGATGCATTCACTCTATTGCACTGCATTTACATTTCATAATGCCGCATCTACTTTGTTGCATCGCATTCGCTTTACAAAACACAGCATTTTTCTGTGTCAAGTTGCATTTGCATTCCAGGAAGCTGCATTTGCATTATTGAACTGCATTTGCTTTTTGAAGAGCCCCATCCACCATCCTGAGATGCATTTGCAACCTAAAATGACACATTCACCTAACAAAAACAAAAACTTATTTCAAACTAGAAATAAAGTTCTAATCTATACAAATTTCCTTCAAACATCTTTTTCCAAAAGACTCTATCAAAAAATAGACTAGCAATTACTCAAATTATTTATCATTTACATCCTTAGGTTGCATTTTACCCATAGGTTATCCTTGCAAAAATCTAGTTTCATCCTTAAGGCATCATTATCTTTATTTTTAGTCCTTGCATCCTCACTTCATTTTCAGATGTTGGACTAGGAAACCTTGCCTCCCTTTGCAAAATCTTGACTTTCAAAAGTAGGTTATCATTGGATGTAGTCATTATTATCTTCTTTAGTCATTATCCTTATGTGAGACCTTTCCAACTCATAAGTCTAGTTAGGAAACCTCACTTGTCACTTTTTCCTTGTCATTTGGTCCTTTAAACAAGTCATTTGACATTCCAAAATTGAGACATATACCAAGCATATGGTGGTTAGGAAACCTTCCTCCAAATAATTTATACCTTTGCATTTGCATACTTTAGACGTTCAAAACATCTATTCCTCATCTAGAATGTTTTATTCATAAAAATCCCAAAAAATTTCACCATAATCCTCATTTGGCATCTAAACTTGGCATTAGTCACTTCCTTAGTCAACATTATCACCTTAGACTTCATTTTCCTTTGACATTAGTCATATCATTTAGACAACATTGTCAAATTACATCCCTTATCATCAAAAAGACCAAAGATATAGTCTTGCATTGTCATCCCTTATTATCAAAAAAAAAAATTCAAAAAACATAGTTTAGCATCACCCTTGCATTTAGTTGTCATTCTCATCATCTTCATTTGAGCAATTCCCTTTATGGTTGAGACTAGACTCCAAAGAAGGAGAAGAAAAATGGAAAACCTTAGACAATATTCCAATCCCAACATCAACAACATCAACAATAACACTAAGGACCCAAATTGGACCTTTTCTAACATGTTTAGCAACACAAACACACAACCTCCCATGAACATTCCATCCTCATAACATAATCCCTTTGAATCATTCATACATAGGGATGAACATGGACAAATATTTGAGGAAGACATAGAAGCCATAGCTCAAAATCCAGACACAACCTCCTTTGTAGAAGAAATGGTCTTACATGATACAGATAGATATTTAGCCATACTTCTAAGTCAAGGAGCCAAATTACCACATGGTTTTGACCTTAACACTTTGAGACCGACATCACCTGACCCTAATGTCAATAGCGCAAATAATATACCTCAAAAAATTGCAAATAATTCTTCTGTCACAAGTACCATTAATACCACCACCATTGACACTACCACTCAAAATAATCCCAACTCAATCAATGCCACATCTATTGGTGGTATACCAAACATGCCACAAGCCATGTCACAATTGACATCAACCATGTCACAAGCCATGTCACAACCAACATCTAGCATGACACAAGCCATGACACAATCAATGCCAACCATGTCCATGATATCATCATAATTAGTTGGAGCCACTTTTGGGTTCTCATCAATGGGGGAATGCTCTTGAAATCTCCTATTTGGAGCTTCACATAGTGCCATGAGTATTTCCTTATCAATACCTTTCATTGGTACATCGTTTAATCCCACCAGAGGAAGTAAACCATGTGTCCTCATCCAAGGACCACAACCAAACATTAACACATCATCACAATTCAACACCAATACATCCCAATGACAAAACATGAACATTCCTCATAGGAAATTCTAAGAATTTGTACCAGGAAATCCAAATACTTAGCACATGACATCATTTGTACATCAAAACATTCATGATCAACATATTCCCCAAGTCTCAACTCACATGATTGGAGGACATATTCTAACATACTCATCACATATTCACACTCATCAACATGTCCCCAATCCAAACTTTCAACACCAACAACATGCAAACTAAAATACATCATACAGGTCACAACATCATATCCCACAATAGAACACCAATCCCTTTTCACAACAAATGGGGACTCATGGCATAACTATCACACCCTTTTGTGACACTACAAATAACCCCATAATTGATGCCATGCAATCCCAAATGATGGATATGAAAAAGGAGATACGAGAATTGAGAGCAACAAATGTCATATGACCTAAATTTATATCCTTTTGACACAAATTTGTACATACCACCATTCCCTCCTGGTTGTGTGGCACCCAACTTCACCAAGTACAAAGGCAAGATGAGTCCCATTGAACATATTTGAGAATTCACAACCAATTGCATGGATATTGCCTACGAAGAGACTTACTTAATGAGACTTTTCTCTAAGAGCCTTAAAGGGTTAGCACTTAAATGGTTCCCCACCTTGAAAGGGATAAAAACATGGGATGAACTTAAAGACATATTCATAAAGAATTACTCATATAACATTGACATGGATACCTCAATCACTAGCCTATGCACTCTCACACAAAAAGATACTGATGAAACTTTTATCCCATTCTTCCAAAAGTGGAGAAGCCTTGCAAGTCGCTACCATATTGATATAGTTGAAAGAGAAAAGGTTGACATGTTTGTGCAAACACTCGTAGGCCCACTAAAGTATGAATTGCAAGTCCATTGTTGTACAACATTTGTAGATCTAGTTGAAAAAGGAGTCCAAGTTGAGAAAGCCCTCATTGCAAAAGGGAAATTAAAATATGGTCCTAAAAATGAAAACACAAATCCACCCACTAACAAAAATAAGTATTGGGTCAAAAATAAACATGTCACCAATCATGGATTTGTTGATGCCAAGGCTATAAAAATGATAGGACCTGTACTTTCTCTTAAAGGAACTTAGCCACAAAACAAATCAACAAAAATACTAACACCTCCCATCAACAACCAAAGTGTTCAAGACAATCAAAATCAAGGACAACCCCACCTGATAAGACAATTCCTAAGAAGATGAACATACACTGCTTTGGGAGAGCCAATTGAGGATGCCCTTAAAAATCTCCTTTAGAATGGTCTCATCACACTTGAGGGTCCTAAACCATATGACCCAAGGAAATTTAAACCATCATGGTGGGAAGATAATGCTTTTTGTGATTACCATCTAGCTAAAGGACATAAAGCATCCTCTTGCATGTAGCTAAGGATCATTGTGCAAGACCTTATCAAAAATTGCATAATCCCATTGCAAGACCTTGGCTCTAATAAAGCATCCACATCAAGTCCCAAGACTAATAGAAATCAAGCCAATTATACTCACATTGCTTTAGATTATTCAAGAGGACCCATTCTTAACAATGTCCAAACTAATGATCACTATGTCAATACCATAACTATTAAAAGAGCACATGAATGAAATGCTACTACCCAAAGTGTCAAGTAACTATAGTTGGTCCTCCTCCATGATAGCCAAGAATTACAATAGCCATTCCATCCATAAAGAAACCATAATCTAGCTCATTCACAAAGCAATCCCAAACCAAGAGTTAGTTTAACCTCATTGATCAGCTAGGAAAAACCCCTACGCAAATATCCATACCTAAGTTGCTTTTAATTTCACCCACACATAAGGCTATACTCGACAAGACCCTACAAGAGTCATCTGTCTTTCAAGACATTGATGTTAGTCAATTTGAGGCCATGGTGGGATATCTCACCACACCCTATCACATAACCTTTTCCAATCAAGATTATTCGTCACAAAAGACCAATCATAATGATCCATTACACATTGAGGTTTCATCCATAAGCATAAGGTCAGATGAGTCCTAGTAGATGGCAGAGCAGAACTAAATATATGTTTCTTGAAATTGGTTAAAGCTCTTATATTTTATGATGCTTTTGTAGACCCTACAAAGAGCATAGTCATAAAGGAATATGATGATGAGGAACGTCCATCTCATGGTGTGATCACTCTTCCCATCAAAGTTGGACCAGTCATTATAGACACAACTTGCCAAGTCCTAGATCTAGAACTACCATATAACATCTTACTTGGTCAACCCTTTATTCAAGCCCTCAAAGCCGTTCCATCCACTTATCATCAGTGCCTTAAATTTCCTTTTGATAGCACAGAAGTCACCATATGTGGAGACACCAACCCTTTCCAATATTGCACTAACTTAAGGGGTATTTTATAACATCAGGTGTCCATTAATTGAGAGGTTCCAAACTCCTCCAAATTCATTGACACTTCCACATTCGCATCATCATCCACCTCCACTCCATCCACATCTTCCACCATGACATCATCTTCCTCACTTCCTAAGGTTGAGACCACTGTCAAGATCTATGGCCTAGGCTATGGATAATTTAAACTACATACAGCATATAGTATCATGATAGTACCCAAGTCTATGAAAGTCTATGGTCAACCATGTTTTAGAATGAAACCTAAGGAAAAAATTTAGGCGCCACCAAAAATATTTTTCATAAAATGGGGAGATATGAACAATGAGGATATTGTTGACATTATAGGATGGTTTTACAAAGAAATGGAAGACTTTCCCCCATTACTAATTAAGATATATGGAAAAGGATATGACATGATGAAGGCTAAAGGTTATGATGGAGCCAATGGCCTTGGAAAGAACAAAATAGGACAAAGGGAACTTATAGCACCATCCAAACGACCAAAGTATCTTGGGTTAGGGTATGGACTACCTTGACATGATGATCGACATACCAATGTGCTTTCGAGTGAGAGCATAAATGCTTCATAAAGTGTCAAGACAACTGAGGAATCCCTCACTAAAACTAACTACCATGAGTGGGAACATGGCTTCCAACAATCCTCAAGTTACTGCTACCTTGATGACTTGTTCATTGAACCCAGAAACTCACCTTTGAACAAAATTTTTGGCAAATATTTAAAATTGATATAGCCAACAATTTAAAGAGCCCAAGCAAAAGAGAAAACTAGGATAGACTCTTTGATTCAAGGAACAATGACAAACCTTAGTCATCTTTCAGTCCTATCAGCCATACACCTAATTTATTCACCCAACCAATTGAACTTAATGGCCATCACCAAGATTCATCTGAGCCTGCAAGGTATGTGCAAGATCATGATGGGCCAAAAGTGGCAATATGATGGGTATGTGGCTCATGACTATTTTTTTACCCAAATTTGATGAAATGAAAAGGTTTTTAAAGGAGACTCTCAGCTTTCCACCAATATAAATTATGCTTTACTTTGAATTTAATATGTAATTATTATTCATTTTCTATTCAAATTATGACTAAAGTCCTGATTGATAGGTTGATTGAAAAACATTTATAGCTTTCAAAGTGTATCATTTGAATCCAAAAATGTGTCACATTCTATGCTTCACATACTATAGGATTAAAAAAATAAAATTTGAATTTCATGAATTTTTGACCAAGTTAAGGTGGTCGGACATACAGTTTTTATATTTTTAAAAAAAGTTGTAATAAAAATTCATAATTAATTATTTACTTTGAAAAAATTACAAAAAATATGCATCACATTGGGGCATGAGTCTACTTATATCTAAAATCTTATAAAAAATATTATTATTTTATTATGGTTAGGGTCGATAACACCTACTTCTTATTTTTCCCGAAATTTAAGTAACATTGCATTGAAATTTCAAATTTTCACCAAATAGATTTTTTTTTTTTAAACAAACCTAGTAGTTTACAAACTACATTCAATTTTCTATAGATTCTATTCTTACATATTTTTGAAATAATATAGATAACTTATTCAAATTTTTACATCAAGTTACCTAACTTTGATTTTTCTAAATTTTTTGCCACTTAAGGGCCTATTTTTTCCATGATGATCCTGCACATACCCTGCAGACCATAATGATATTCCTTTTGTCCCTTATTTTGACCATGATCATGAGTCAAGCGAAGGATAATATTGGATAAAATCCATCTACATGCTTTTTGTGTCCTCCCCACAATTCACCAATACTAACAATGGTATTTCCTTAGTTTACCCACAACTTATTGATTGGGACCAACAAGCCCCACCAGTCTTGGACACATTTCAAAATGATGAGGCCATTGTCAAATTTATGGGACTATGTGAGGGAATACACAGTGGTGATCATAATGCAAGATTTGATATCGATCTAGATTGTGTCGCTTACTTTGGGGAGATGGCTCTATCCTCTAGTCACAAAATGAAAAACAAAAATAAAACAAAAAATGAAATATCTTTAGGTAAAAACCGAAAGGAACCTTCTGATGACAAAAGAGTAAAAATAAAGGACATATATGTGGGTGAAAACCTCTCTAAGGTGCCCAAATATGGAGGACTAGACTTTCTCCCTATAACTCAAGAGCGATCAGCAATGCTTATAGAGGATACCATTGAAGTTAACATATCAATGACAAAAAGATCCTAAAATGGTCCTCTTTATGGCATCCTTGAAGGAAGAAGAGAAGCTTGAGTTCCACAAATTCTTTGTAGAGTGAAAAATCAATTTTGTATGGTCATATGTTGATATGCTTGGCTTGATCTAGAGCTAGTTTTGTACCATTTCCCACTATTGCTAGACACTAAACTAGTAAAATAGAAATTATGCAAAATGCATCCTCAGATTACTTTGTTAGTCAAGGTTGAACTCAAGAAACTACTAGAAGTAGGATTCATATGGTCTATTGATTATGTCGATTAGATATCTAATCTTGTACTAGTAATGAAGCCAAATAGTTAGATCCAAGTCTACATAGACTTTAGAGACTTAAACAAGGCATGTTCAAAAGATGACTTTCTAATAGATATCATAGTTGACCTCACAATAGGATATGAGATGCTTTCCCTCATGGACGGTTTCTCAGGCTATAATTAGATTCATATTGCCCCTAAAGATCAACATAAAATAGCATTCACTTGTCCTTGGGGTATATACTATTGGAATGTCATGTCATTTGGTCTTAATAATGCAGGTGCCATGTATTAGAGAGCAATGACAACAATATTTCATGACATGATGCACAAGATAATGAAATATTATGTAGATGAACTTTTGGCTAAATATTTGACAAGAAAAGACCATTTGGATGTTTTGGAAAAAATCTTCAAGAGAATGGAGGAATACAAGGTTCGTTTGAATCCAAAGAAATTTGTCTTTGGTGCAACATCTGGCAAGCTTTTGGGATACATAGTTTCTCGAAGAGGCATTGAAGTTGATCTAGCCAAGGTGAAAGAAATACTAGAAATGCCCCCTCCAAAAGGGATCAGTGAACTCAAGACACTACAAGGTAGGTTACAATCCATCAGATGCTTCATAGCACAATTGGCTGAAAAAATTTCAACCATTCCAGTATCTTTTGTGCAAGGGTATCCCCTTTGTGTGGACAGATAAATGTTAGAAAGCTTTTCTTGACTAATAATAAATTATCTCTTATCACCACCTATTTTAATGCCACCTATCGAAGGGAAACCTTTAATCCTATATGTTTCTACAACAACTTTAGTACTAGGGGAATTATTGGCATAGAATAACCATGAAGAAAAAGAAAGGGCCATATATTACATCATTTGGACACTAGTTGGATATGAGTTAAATTATACTGCCATTGAACGTGTTTTCTTAGCAATTGTCTTTGCTGCTCAAAAGCTAAGACACTATATGTTAAGTCACAAGACATAGTTGGTAGCAAAACTTGACCCCTTGAAATATCTCCTGAGTTGTGCGGCACTGAAAAGACTTCTGGAAAAATGGTTCATGATCTTTAGCAAGTATGACATTCAATATGTGGAAAGAAAAGCCATAAAAGGAAAAGTGATAACAGACCAAGTGGCAAAGGCACTTGTACAAAGTGATCATTTGTTCCACATTGATCTCTCATGCACAAATAATATTGTGGAATACGAGGAACTTGTGATAGGACTTAGAATGGAAATAAAATGGAAGATCAAAACACTTTGTGTTTATGGAGACTCTCAGCTCATCATCAACCAAGTCAATGATGAATATGGCACTAAGGACAATAAATTAATTCCTTCCAAACAAATGGTTCTCAACCTCTAGACATATTTTCACATGCTAAATTTTGAACAAGTTCCAAGAGCACAGAACAAGGTAGCATATACAATGGCTACAATTACATCTCTTTTAGAAATCCCAAGTAATGTGCCACAATTTGAATTCTTGGTAGAATAGTTGTTGGTCCTATCATATGATGTCCTAGAATCAGAGATGTTATGTGAGCTTGTTGGTCCTGATTCTCCCTGGTATCAAGACATTTATGACTACCTCAAGTCCCAAACCCTTCCCCCAACCTATCCAACAACTAGAAGAATTATTTTATTTGAAAAGTCACTCAATACACCATCATCAGTAACACTCTTTACTGTCATAGCTTCAATAACACCCTTCTTCAATGTCTCAACACTAATGAAGCCCATACAGCCTTACATGAAGTACATGAGGGTATATGTAGGTCTCATTAAAGTGGTCCTACTTTGGCCAAAAAGATAATGAGACTTGGGTATTATTTGCCAACCATTGAGAAAGATACACAATAATTTGTCAAGACTTGCCACCAATGTCAAATACATAGTGATTTAATTCATGCTACTGCACAAGAACTTTAGCTAATCACATCTCCCTAGCCCTTCACACAATGGGAACTTGACCTTGTGGGAAAGCTCCACCCTACATCCTCCAATGGCCACAAATTCATTATCATCACCACTAAATATTTTACTAAGTGGATTGAAGCCATCCCCCTTACATGCATAACTGAAAAAAAAAAATCTAAATTTATCCTCAATTACATCATTTTTTGGTATGGTATTCCACAATCCATCATCACTAACAATGGATGTCCATTCAAAAATAAAGATGTTTGTGAGTTATGTGAGTGATATCACATCTAACATTATTTTTCTGTGTCATATTACCCACAAGGAAATAGTCAACCTAAGGTGTCCAATAAAACCATCCTTAAAAATCTTAAAAAGATTATCAATAACACTGGTCATGACTAGCACATACAACTCAACCCTACCTTGTGAGCTTAATACACTAGTATCCAAACACCTATAGAAGCCACTCCATTCACCCTAGTCTTTGGAGTTGAAGCCATATTTCCCATTGAGATCAAAATCCCATCCTTATGAGTCTCCTTGAAGGGTCTAATAGATGATAAAGAATACAGACAGTCACATCTACATGACTTGGCGATGCTAGATTAGAGAAGACATAATTCCATGAACCATCTACAAGCATATCAGAATAGGCTTTGTCATAGTTATAACAAGAAAGTCATTGTTACGAAATTTGATGTTGGTGATTTAGTCCTCATGCAGAATCCTAAAAATTAGGCTGATAGAGAAAAATCTGGCAAGTTTGAACCTAATTGGCTAGGTCCCTATGTCATCATATCTTCTTTCAGTTCTATAGCATATCATTTGGCTACTCCAGAAAATGAAAAATTGACAAAGCTTATCAATAGTCTACATCTTTGCAAGTTTTATGCATAGCATCAGAAAGTCAAGCCAAAAACCTTAAAAATAAAAATAAATAAAAATTCACAAAAAAATTATCACCCTGATGAAAACCTAGCAAACAAGTGTCTTGGTGACACCAAAAATAATAATAATAAAAATAATAATAATAATAATAATAATGACAAAATGGTAAAGAGAAATAATTCATCCAAATGTGAAAAACTGGTAAATAAGCACTTTGGATAAGTACCATAGTGAAAACTTGGCAAACAGGCACCATGTGTAGTCGGTCATTGCTTTTCCATCTACTGTCACTCTATCTCCCTTAGTCCATAATAAACAATCACTTTTTTGACACCAATTTGACACCTGCCACAAAACATTGTCATCTTCTCCCATGGTTGATAATGATTGACATCAAGTCCTACGCATCACCCATTCGTCGCCCACACACATCCTTTCTACATTTGTCTAATTGGTTGGTCCTAGACTTGAGTAGGGGAAAACTTTCATCATGTGACTGTAGTGGGTATTGTACATGGTCTCATCAATCCAAAATGTCTTGAAAAAATCCTAAGAATCATAAAAAGTCCTAAAAAAATCATAAAAATCATAAAATGTCCTAAAAAAATCATAAAAATCATAAAATGTCCTAAAAAAAATTCTAAAAGTCAAAAAGTTTTGAAAAAAACCTAAAAATCATAAAAAGTCCTAAAAATATATAAAAATCATAAAAAAATCATAAAATTTCCTAAAAAAAGACCTAAAAATTGAAAAACATCCTGAAGAAAACACAAAAACATCAAAATATCTTGAAAACACAAAAACAGGGTCACTTCTTGTCATGTCTGTCAAGTCAGTCAGTCTTGGTCATTTTTCTAAACTACATTGTCTCCACGTATTTTCTACGTAGGAAAGGCCATTTATCAATGAGCTCCCAAGGCATTAGGTCAGTCCTCTTAGGTCAGTCAAAATAAAATTGTGGCTAAATCTTTGGCCATCAAGACAAAATCATTGGTCATGTTGAACTACGAGGTCTCTTAGTGTATGACGTAAGCAAGGCCATCTGTCAATGAACCCCCGAGGCCACACTAGCTTAGTCCATTAGGGTTGATAACACTACACTAGCACACACGTCAAAAGTTTGCAAGTCAAATAGGTCATCTCAAAATAAGAAAATTACGACAAACAAACCCTAGCAATTCTTGGCACATAGTCAACAACATAAAATCATCAATCAATCTCTGTCAAAACAAATCACACTCAGTCAAACATGATCAAATAGTCAAACTCTTGGCTATTTTTTAGATCTGTCCTTCTGAAAAGAAGCCTCTATCCTTTATACCTTAGGATGTATCCTTCCTAGGTACCTTCATTGTCATTTGGAATTTCGAGGGCTCCTCTTGACATTCAAGGATTGCTCTTCTTGACATCGACACTTTTCAAGATGTGTCCTTCCTAGATTTGACATCGTTGACATTTGGAAAAATCCGACATCTTTGGAATTTAACAAATTTGACACCTTTGACATTTGACATCATCAAACCTGGCATCTTGACATTAAAACACCTAGCACACTTGGCAAAGACTTGGCATTTTGTCTTTTTGATCTTTCATCATGTTACTAGTTTCTCAGCAATGTCCTAACAACAAAATTTAGAGAAGCGGTGGTGTCTCATGATGGTTTTCTTGTGTTGTCTTTTGATCCTTTCATCATGTTACTAGTTTCTCAGCGATGTTCTCACAACAGGATTTAGAGAAGCAGTGACATATCATGGTGATTGTCTTGTCTTGTCCTTTGGGAAATCATGTTGCTAGTTCCTCGAGGATGTCCTAATAATAGGATTTAGAGGAGAAATGATGCTTCATGACTTGTCACTCTTGTCTTTACTACTTGTGGTTGGTTATGATAAAAATACTAGGGCAATTGCACCCTTGGTATGAGTCATGATCATCCTTGTCTATGATTGTTGGTCTCATGTGATGGTATGACCTTGCACACCATCGATTTATGACATATCATGGTGTTTTTTGGTCATTACAATAACTTTCCCAATGATGATTAAGATCACAAAATTATTAAAGTCCTATGCTAATATGTTGAAGGATTTGGTCTCCATGATAACATTCATCTCCTTTTGTCTTGTCCTCCCATCTTGTCCTTCTCATGATGGTATCCTATGACATACAAAAAAATATACAAGTGCATACACGATCATATAGGTATTGCATTAGGTCCATACATATATCATCTACATTATTAAAATCATAGACATTCCATCACATATTGCATCATTCATATATGGTCATACATTAATAACATCATAAACATGGCAGCCATTCAAATAAATAAAATCATCATCCAAGGCATGAAATCATTATGACATATACATGAACATAGCATTTATCATGGCATCACATCATTAAAAACCATCATAAATGCATACATATTATGGCATATAAATAACATCATCATCATCATAAAAGCATACGTCACATAGCAATCACATGATAATCATAACTATATCATCATAATAACCATCATATGTGCATACATCATAATGCATAAATCATATCACATCACATAACACACATATAGGCCACATCAAAACTACATCATATATATATATATATATATATCAGCTCAAAAATAATGCCATAGGATAGAATGATGAGATATCCCAAAAATGTGAGCTCACATGCTCAATGGTCAAAATATAAATGTCATAATACATGTGTCTAAAATGTCCTAAACCAAGATAAATAAATAACATGGCTATGGTACACTCTCCTCATCCCATTAAGGAGAAGACCTGGGAGACTAATGCTCAGTCAAACCAATAGACTCCATCATGGTAACTGTCACCTATTCCTATGATGTAGAAGGATCTGCCACCATGGTCTCTACCTATGACACTAAGGGAAGAGCTACTAAAGGCTGCACTAATGTTGTGAATGATGGGTCTACTACAGGAGGTTGGCTATGAGATGACATGTGCTCTGATCTGGAAGATTTGTGACTATGCCCTGACCTATGACTCAAGGCATGCATGTGAGAGTGGCCAGATCTGAGTCCTAAGGACTTCCCTATAGATGTAGAACCCCCTGCACTACTACAACTACCACTACCACTTCCAAACCTATTGCCACTACCTGTCATCGTTTGTGTCCTCATCAAAGTGGGATCTCTCCTCTCTAGTGGCATGGCCTACTCATATAATAATTTGTATCACCCAAGTTGTGCACTAACCCAACCAAACTCCCATGCCAAATTGTAGATAGTCTCGTACATAGTGGTGTAAACTCTGTACACCACTACGCTACCTCTTGTTGATGGATCATTTCCTAATCCTGCTCTACCCTTGTCACCTCTAGCTCTACCTGTAGTGCTCTGACCTATGTGGCACTCCCATCCAATCTCCTCTACAAATCTTCCACCCTCTGGTTTTTCATGGTGACATGTGGCAATGGCAATCTATATGGTATCTCCTCCTCTCCCTCCACCATCCTCCATCTAAGAAGTCTCTCAGCCTCATCAATGGCCTCATCATCATCTCTTTCATCATCATCCTCCTCACCTGTATCCTCCTCCCCTCTGAATCCCTCCTCTCGCGTCATATCAACCTCCATCTTGGCCTCATGTTGAACCTCCTCATGACCCACTCCCTCTTGCTCCTATATCAGTTCCTCCTCCTTTCTCTCCTCCTCAACTGCCTTAGGGATCAGTCCTAAGGGAACATGCTATCATACCCTCCTAGCCTACCTCCTGCCATCTCTCCTTCATCTCCTACCACCCCCTCCATCACATCCATCAACTCCATCATCATTGTCTCTCCCTCCTCCCCTCCCTCCATCTCTTCCTCCATCTCTCCCTTGACCTCTACCTCTCTCCTATCTCCACCTTTTCCTCCTCGACCACCTCACGAAACACATGGTACAATTGACCTCTTGTCAATTGATAGTGGCTCATTCGGATTTGTCAATGGCACTGGGCGATGAGTCTACCACCATAAGTCATAATCAGCAGTCATCCCCAAATCTACAATCCCACCTCTCCATCTCCACTACTGTGCCACTAGCCCATCAATATACTGCTCTATGAATAGTACTGAAATAGGTGGACCCTAGGCTGACTCTCTAGAAGATCTTGCATACTTGGTCATGCCTACTAGTACACCCTGCTACTCCCCAAACTTCCATAATACTCTTTGTGGCAGATACATCTCGATGATTATCTGGCTCTATACTATCCTGCCAATCAAATATTGAAATTCTTGACACAAGCTAAGATGCTCATCCTCGCCCTCCTACTACCTGTAGTCCCTATAAGGCCTCCAAATGAAGGATATCATCGTGTCAATCTAGTGTTTCCACCAACCTATCTACCCAACCCTAGTCTGTTGTAGAGCACTAGCATAATAATAAACATACGACATCCCATCTATCAGCTGCAGTATCTAGATCAGAGGTTAGAAGATAGCAACATGCTTCTAGGCCCAAATCATTAGGAGCATCATACCACATCCAATAATCTATGCCCTCCCATAAGTTACCTCATGAAGTTGATCATATAACATGCCAAGTAGGCAAGGTCCCCAGGTGTAGACAATATTGTCCAATCTCATACCCATCAAAACATCTCCCCAGCCAATGGGAAACCCATGCCCTCAACGGTCTAGAATCAGTACCCCACTGATCAGTTTCACCAGCAATGCATCAAACTAGCCATAGTGCTCTGCCATAAACTCCCAGTAGATATCATATCCCTCGATACCAAGTCTTGCATCCTAGTCATGATAATAAGTTGTAAATCTCTGGTATCCATGATGTGGGTCATAAACAATCCACTCTCCTTAGATCAGCAGGCATAGAATACAATAAACATCCTCGAGAGTCACAGTGGCCTCTCTTGGTGGCAAGTGGAATGAGCATGTCTTCAAGTGCCATCTCTTGCACAATGCAGTCAACAATCCCCTATTTTCCTAGATAATGGGCATATAGGTGTAATAATATAAACCCATCTACATCAATCATCAATGCTCCCACTCACTCAACTAAATTGGAACTGATAGGTCCATGGCCTACTCTCACATATATAAATAGGCACTAGCTATCTCTACACATGGCAATGTAATGCGTCAGCACTTTAGGGACAATCCTTATTATCACCTAGTTAAATCAAAGGCATTCAAAATTTGAATTTAAACAAAGTCAACCATTGGTAAAATTCAAAGTCAAATGTGTCACGACATCATTTGTGTCATGGGAAAGCGTTTGCATCATTCTATACTTCAAATGCATCTCAATCTAGTGATTGTGTCATTCTAGCTCACACTTGCATCTCATCAATACGCTTGTGTCACGAATTTTCACATATGCATCATTTCATTCAAATGTGTCATTTTCTTTCACAAATGCGTCACAACTTGACAAATGCGGTAGCACACCTTTTGATTGCAGTACAATTTTGTGAATGCGTCAAACTTAACTGCTTTACCCTAATGGTTCCTTATGTTTACATCACAATGCATTGAATGCATCAAACACGAACACGAATGCGCCTTACGTGCATGCACATTCATTGCAACACATTCGTTGTTGACCCTAAAATCCTAAATTTTACATAAAAAATGATAAAATCACAAATTGGGTTAGAGGTACATATTGTTGGCTCTGAACCCTATGGCCACCTATAAGTTAGCACGATCTCCCCGCGATGCTCGGTCACTGGACTCACCATGCTTGCTGAAGTCCTTCTCACTCTGAGCTCTCAAAATGACTAAGGTAAATAGTGAAAATGAATTAACTTTTACCCCATCTTTAGTCTATTTACAAAGTCAAAACGGCATTTGTCAAACCCTTTTTACTGGAGACTTTATTGACCACCTTTGACTACACTTTTGGCTATCTTAAACTCCTCAAAATCAGAAACCCTCTGTGATGTTACCTTTATGGTCCTCATATTGGCCTTTCGAAACACTTCCCAAATTTTTCTATCACTAACTCAAAATTTGAAATTTTTCCCAAGGGGGCATATATACTTCATACCTTCGTTGGGGCATGACTTTCACTTATTTTCTTTTCCACAATGCGATAGGTTGCATTATGACAAAGAGGGGTAGAAGGTAGACACATAAAAATGACCTAGGCCTACAAGCTCCATTTTTACATTATTTCCTCTTGACATAATTAGGACACTCTAATTATGTTCTTGGTCCACTTATCTATATTAATTAAATAATTCATAATTATTTAATTAATTCATGTCCTTTTTATTCATTGTCTAAAGTCTTCTTATAATTAAATAAATCTCTTAATTTATTTAATTATCTTTGCCCATTTATGTCCTCCTGATTATTAAATAAATAAATTTTATTTATTTATTTAATATGTCACTAATCTTGAAAGTCTTCTCATAATTAAATAGATTCTTTAATTTATTTAATTATTGGTCACCCTTTCTAATTAAATAATTAATTATTTAATTTGACATTTTTCCCTCTTTTAGTAAATAATTTAAAATTAATTATTTACTGTCATGTGGTCCCCACCTTTTTGAATTAAATAGATTTTTAATTCAAAATAGTCTTTTTCCTCAAAAATCAAATAATTTCCATTTATTATTTGATTTTCCAGCAACCTCTTTTTCTGTGCCAATCTTATCTCTTGTCACATGCATTGTCCACCCTTGATTTGATTTTCTAAAATCAATCTTGTCCATTCATTTTGAATTTTCCCTAATGTTGTCGTAACCCTAACTGTGGGTTGTCAAATTGAATCTTGTCCATTAATTCTAGGGCACTTGTCAATCATCCAAAATTGCATTTTCTATAAAATGGAAATTTTGGTTTCATTTGTCATATCATGCAATCCAGTTTACTTGTCATCTCAAGCTATCTAAGTCTCATGCACTCTTGTTTTAGAAAATCTCATGTCATCTTGCAATCTTGTCATTATTGTCATCTTGTCATAGGCACACTTGCATAATTTATACATAGTTCCATGCTTACTAGTTGCATATTAGCATGTATTATTTGCATATTGTCATCTCAAATCCTTCAATATTTGCTTAGGGCTTATCATTGTCATTATTTTGCTCATCACAAATCTAAGGGCAAGATCATATTTTCAGCAAGTTGAGAAGGTGTAATGGAGATCAGCCATGGAGATTGAAGACATTTGGTGAGATATTTCATTTTTTTGTCATGTTTCTCCTTTGCACTTCATTATTACTTTTGGTTTTTATGTTTATGCATTTGATTTCCTAACCCTAGGATAATTTCCCATAGTTACACAAGGAATGATGAGGAGCTATCCATGTATGGGTGGAACAAGGAAGACAATAGGTGTATGAGTTTCTAATGTTTGTTTGTTTGCAAGTCTAAGACCTAGAACAACACCAAATTTTGATCTAGGACCAAAGGATACCAGTAACAGGTCTGAAGATGCTTGAAGGAGCTAGATGGAGGCATAGAACAAGGTTTTACTCTTGGGACAAGAGTATTTTCTATGGGAGGGTGTATGGTGCAGGGGCACCTACACCTTAAGGTGAAATAAAATTGAGTCTTGAAGAGTCTAGAAGGTCCAACAAATTTTTTTGAAAGTTTTACAAACAATAAGCAACGAGGAAGTTGCAAAATATCCAATAGTGATGAAAATTGTAAAAAGTTGTTAATCCTTGTCAAAAGAGATAAAATTAGGGTTTCTTGTTTGTTTATGTATAATATCATGAATAAGGTCTAAGTGATCATATAATAGGTTTTGGATGGTTTTTTGTGTCTTATAAGTCAATTAATTGAAAAATACAAAAGTTGTAAAATGTTGTCAAAGCAACATTCACAAAAAATTGCAATTTAAGGAACCAAATAATTCAAAAGTTGGTTATGGACATTGGATTGAAGGTAGTTGATTAAAAATTCTTTACAAATCCTTTCCAAGGCTTGAGGGAGATATTTGGAGAAGTTTGTATCAAATTCATATAATAAACGCCACGTTTTTGAGCAATTTTCTGTTAAATTCATTGTTTTCTTAAGGTTTTTGGGTGTTGTATGAACCTGTACAAGCTTTCCATGCTCTGAGATCATCAAATATTTTGTATAAAAAAATTTTCATTCAATTTTTTTTGGTTTGGAGTCTTAGTTCCTTGTTTTGTGAAAGGAAACAACAAGAAATAATGATTGTCTTATTTTTGTTGAATTAAGTGTTTATAAGGAAAATATCAATGCATTGATCAATCCACCTACTATTTGACACTGTAACTCAGTGGATTGATTTGTATCAAGTTAATGTAGGTTTTTTCATGCATTTGGGGGTAGGAGGAGTCATTTTAATGGCGTTTGTATGATGCCTAGGCTGAGCAGGGCTATTTTTATCATAAGAAATGAAGAACCAAGGTGGAGTTTTCTCAAACTAGTGCATGTGGAGGTCCTATGAGGGTAATTTGAGTTTTTTTAGGTGTTTTATGACATGTTAGTGGCAATGGTTTGATCTAGAGAGACTAGGGGTTATAGATTCCTTAAAACCGTAGTGTTCTTACTTATTTTGGAGGGTTTCTTGGGACAGTAGGCTAAAGGCTTTGGAGCCATAGTATAATTAGATAATTTGAAGTTTTGCAACATTTCTCAAGACTGTTAGGGGTATTTGAGTGGTTATCTAACCTTTGAAGGGTACTTCCTTTGTTAAATTGGCCTTTTTAGTGGCTTTTGAATAGGGCGGGGGTATTGGAAGTCCATGTTGGCCCAAAAGAGGTAAGGTGGAGGTTTACACATGTTGTATAACCCTGAAAAGGATATCTAAAACCTTTTTTTTTTGGTGAGTCTTTTTGGGAAGTTTGGGTGAAAGTTGGCTAAAATCGGGTTTCCACTACTACAAGGAAATCATGGTCAAATGGCGAGTTTAGAGGATGTTCAATAAATATTTCTTGGGAATTATTTTCAGTTGATCCATTTTCCATTGTATGAATATTTAGGGCCTTTGTAGGGGTCTTTGTGACCCTTAAGGGTGAGTTGATGCCCAATAGGTTGAATCCATTGTGAGGAGAGTTCTTTTGATTGAGGATTGTCATTTCCATTGTTGTGAACCTTCTCCATCTTCATCTACGTCACACATCTAAGTGGTAATTTAAACACTATGGAAGGGATTTATTCATTCTCCAAATCACCTAATCATTTTGGAATGCACTATTCTAGGGTAGTCTCTTAAGATCCTTGTGAGCATACATATGAACAAGAATAGACATTAGATTCATGAACATACATACATACACATAAGGTTACATACGCCATGAAAAAAAATAAACATACATACATATAGACATTAACATTCACATATGAGCATACATACACTTGAGATTACATACACCTTGAACATACACACATATATACACATTAGATTACATACACCATGAACATACACACATGTATACACATGAGATTACATACACCATGGATATACACATGAGATTACGCACACCATGAACATACATGAATACTCACATACATACATATGAGATTGCATATACCATGAACATACTTACACATGAGATTCATGAATATACATACACCATGAATATATACACATACACACATATATACATGAGATTTCATACACTATAAACAAATGAATTATATGTGACCACTATAAAATTTATATACACATGATATTACATTCATACCCATATGAACATACATACATATGTTCATGAACATACATACGTATGACACTCATTTACATACACATGATATTCATGAACATATATACATATATATGAGATTCATAAACAGACACATGAGATTAATGAACATACTTACATACATATACACATGGGGTTTGTGAACATATATACATATTTGGTTCATAAATGGAAATACATACGAGATTCATGAAAATATATACACTAGATTTTTATGAACATGTATATCTATGAGAATCCAAATTATATAAGAAATATAGCTACATACCATGTGCATTGTTATTGTATACATAAAACATCACTTCCATCATAAATATAATTAAATCATAAATATAATTAACTGAAACATAGACAAATAGGTTTTCTTCCTAAATGAATTGATAATAGGGGGTGAATGGACCTATTTCTCTAATTTCAATAAAGGAAATGAGATCCACACCAATAATTGACTATTAACCCTTAGGTGATTCAACTCAAGGTATGAATCAATAAATTTCCTATCTATGCAATGACAGGGGTATGAGCTAAATTGCACTTTCGAGAGAAAGATTAAAACCATCAAATAAAATCCAAATTACAAGGTATGAAGTGCATTTAGAAGCTTAAACATAATACTAATGGAACCTATATAATTTAGGGAGAGTTTGGAAGGGTTAAATGTTTCATACCTCTCACAAAAAGTGTTTATTCATGGCTCACTAAGAAATCATTCGCCCTATGGTGAATGGGTCCTGGCTAGGGCTCTAGAAAATCTCTTTCTAGGTTCTACTCTTTTGTTTCTACACTCTCAAATTCTTGAATCTCATAGTCAGAAAGCTGAAAATAAAATTTGTAGAAGAGTTTCCCTAAAATTGCAAGAATGGTGATAACTTTGACAACTTTAACAACTTTGCAATTTTTGTTCTTCAAGAGATCTTTCACCTAAAATCTGCAATCACACATTAAAGAGAGAAAAATGTTGTTTGTTAGGTGAATGGGGATTTTCCTTGGTCAAACCCTGTTTTTCTAATTAAACCTTGAAATGAAATGAAATGTGAATGAAGGAATGATCAATGAACAAATCTATGTAACAACTCACCAAACCTTATTTAAACCTTGTATAAACCTACAAACTAGCATGAAGTGGCCTCAACAAAAGTATATCTTGATCATGAAACTTGATGTGAAACAATGCCTTTGATATGCTTGATTTGATCTTGAACACTACATCACCATATTAGCTCAAACAACAAGATGATGCAATCCATCTTTGACATGACAATGGAATCTTTATTGTTTCAACAATCTTCAATAATTTTTCCCTCGAATGCCTTAGAAATACTCTTGAAATACTCTTGAATTCTCTATCTTTATCTCATGAAGTCTCACAAAAGTTATAGGATGAAACATAATGAAATAACCTTGTATTTATACATATATTAACATTAATTCCTGAAATTCAAATATCACAAGCCAACATTGAATCATGGATTTCAAATCATTAAAATACCACCAAAAACATATTTTGAGGGGTCCCAGGTCTAAGTGAGGACCCATTCACCATGTGTTGAATGGGTCCTAGGCCACTCACCTAGGACACACTTTGGGGAATGTTAAATTTCATGTGAAAATAGGGTCCTAGGACCTAGCAAGGACCTATTCACCATGTGGAAAATGGGTCATAGGTTGCCTACCTAGGACACACACCTTCCAAAATGAATTTTTGTGTAATGGAATTTATGAATGTCGAGTTTTATCTCTCAAAATTTGTATTTAATTAGGCTTGGATTTGAATTAAAGGGTCCAATTAAGGGAAATTAACTTGAATTATTCAATAAATCCCTAGATTAGTGTGAAAGTGTAAAGATACACTTTACAACACTCTAAATAAGGAACAATTAAATCAATTTAAGTAAAAAGGTCCCTAAACTTAATATGAATGTGTAAAACACATTACAACACTAAATCAACACATAATTGAGCTCATTCTAATATTATATATTCCCAAATTAAGTGAAAAGGGGATACTTTTTCTGTTAATACACTAATAATTTCCATATCATATTTTCCATGTCCTCATGTACAAATACATCAATGCAATCTTTAATAAATTAGGTCTACAAAAATGTACCCCTAGGGCTTCTATCTCCTATAGGTATCATCTTAGCCTATCCCTCTATGTGGCTACATGTCATTCTCATCTCTACCATTCTAAGGTGATCCGTGTCATTTTCCTTATAGAATTCACTTCTCCTCACTCAATGAGATAGATCATCAATAAACCTCAAAAATTTTAAGCCCATATCATAAATAGACTTGCATATAAATATTGAAACATTATTGAGCATAATCAATATGAACTAAAAATTTAACTAAATACTTTTTCAAACCAAATATGTTGTAAGATTAAGAATCAGTATTAATAATTCTATTGTAGAACTTCTCACCTTATGAATTATATGTGATCATATAATTGGGGTCTTTCATTATATATACATTTTAATTTACATTCCTTTCTATATTATAACCCTTTTATTAATGTTATTTCATTATTATTTTTAATTCTTCCCTCTCAACCATCTCCCCCATCCTTTATTAGGCTCTATATGGAATCCTATTCTATTTTTTCCTCTTCTTGATGATGGATCATTGAGTGTGATCTGAAACATCAATTGAAAAATACACATAATTGAATCCAAAATCTTGCAATACAATATTAATCTCAATCACCTATTTGTGGTAGATTTATTCTTCAAAAAAACTACATTTATAAAGAAGTGAATTGCTAAGAAAAATGGTGGATTTATTTCCATTGTAACCTCATCGTTCTCCAAACTTGAGTGAAATAGACCTGTATATAAATATTGAAAAATTGTTGAGCATAAGCAACATGAACTACAAAGTTAGCTAAACATTCTCCCAAACCAAATATGATGCAAGATCAAGAATCACTACTTAATTCTATCTTAAATGTCACCTTATGAATTATATGTGACCACTGCAAAAGTTATAACTATTAAGTTCTCAATTGTATATCCATAGTATATTTATTCTCCAAAAAGTCTATTTTTATAAACAAGTGAATTGTTAAGAAAAACAATCATGAAGGCCTATTTTAAACTCAACAATGGTGGATTTATTGTCATTATAACCTCATCATTCTTCAAACTTGAGTGAAATAGACCATATATATATTGAAAAATTGTTGAGCATAAGCAACATGAACTACAAAGTTAGTTGAACATTATCTCAAACAAAGTATGATGCAAGATTAGGAATCACTATTTATGAATTATATGTGGATGCATTACCATCATAACCTCATTGTACTCATAACATAATGGTATATGTATTGATTAGAATCACTTGAAAAATATGCCTTTGTTCTCAAAAAACCTATATTTTTATATAAAAGTGGATTGTTATATGTACTTTTAATGTACTTTTAATCCAATACATATAAAAAACATGAATCCAACTAAGATGAATAATATCATATCTATCCCATAGAAAAAATAGATCTGCTACTCAAGTGTGCCTAAGGGGTCCTCTCTTACCTTCAAAGTATCCAATAGATTGCTTCATGTTTAGCATTACTAATCATCCATAGTTCTTTTGTTCTTGGTTTTTCAATATGATTCAATAACTTTACATTCATTTATTGGTAAAAGCACAAATTTGTCTCACACTTTCAGCCAACTTATCAACACAACTTAATTTAAGTAATTATAACTAAAAATCAATTTTGGTCAAACATATGATCTAGTAAGATTCATTCTAGCTAAGTTAGATACTTCCACAACTTTCTTAACTAAAATTGTTGGCTAAAAATATATGTAGCATCACTTTGAGTCCAATTTACCAAAAAAAAAAAATTATTTGAAAAAAATTGAAGTTTCAATAACTCCTACTAATGTAAATAATATTTTTTTTAAATATTAAAAATAACCTTTTGTAGATCAATAAGTGTAGTTTTGAAATACATTTATTTTAATAGTTTAATTATTATTTATATTTTATTTTTTATTTTTACTAAAAGTAGGTTATCAGCACAAAAAATTAGGTTGATTACCATGCCAAGAAAAAATATTATAAGTTATTAAAAAAATTGAAAAAAATATGATACACTAGATAAAAGAATCCATTTTTGTAGACATCTAAATTTGGCCACTTACGTTTAGTCAAATTTATCCTTTTTCATCTAAATATCCTCTTATCCACATTAATTAAGAATATTACTATTATTTAATTAATACCCTAAATTCCTCTAAATCCCTAAGGTATTTAATTAAATAATTAAATACCTTACCCTTTATTCCCCTTTTCCTCAAAGAATTAAATAAATAATACATTTATTTAATTCCTCACATGTCACATCCTCCATCACTTTTTCTTAATCCTAATCCACCTCATAATCCCATCATTAGGGATGTGCACATTCCTAATCCATCATTAGGATGTGTCACATCCTTCAACTTTTGAAAGTTGGTTGTTTATTTTTGAGGAATTTTTAATTCCTCTCCCATCTCCCAAGGAATATTAAATTCTTTTTCTCTTTCCCAAGGAATATTAAATTTCTTTTATCATTCCCATGCTCATTAAAAAGGAATTTTTAATTCCTTTGGTCAACTCTTTGATCTCAACCCTTGATCTTGATCTCCCTTTCAATCCCCACTATCCATTCCATCTCCCTTGGTTAAATGACTAACACTTAGCCATTTTGGAACCCTAACCATTCAACCACATTCTCTAGCAACCCTAATCATTCTCTCAAGCTTTCACACCATCTCCATAGCCAAACCCTTGGATCCATAACCATTTTCATCCATCCTTGCATCCAAATCAAGCAAAAATCAAGCCATTATGCTATCGAAATTGATCTAGGAGCACACAATCAAACAAATCAACAAGGCCAACAACCAATCGACTTGGACAAGGTAAATCATTCTAGTTTGCTTTGTTTTATTCAAGTTTAACTTGGCTTATCTTGAAGTGTTGTTGTTTTTCCCTTGTTTGCATTCATTTTTTTTTTGCATTTTAGACTAGGAGAAAAACATTGCACGCATTTCTGGCACACCCAGTGGGACCCATGTCATAGATCTGCACTTTTACGTTTTTTATTGTTTGAGTTTTGTAGGTTCAGGTTTACACGTAGGGACAAATCTACCTCAAAAGCACAAAGTTGTGTCACACTTTCAGCCAACTTATCAGCACAACTGAATTTAAGTATTTCTAACTAAAAATCAATTTTGGTCAAATATATGATCTAGTAAGATTCATTCTAGTTAAGTTAGATACTTCCACAACTTTTTCAACTAAAATTGTTGGCTAAAAATATATATGGAGCACCACTTTCATTCTAATTTACCAAAAAAATAAAATTATTTGAAAAACTTGAAGTTTCAATAACTCCTACTAATGTAAATAACATTTTTTTTAAATATAAAAATACCATTTTCTAGATCCATAAGTGTAATTTTCAAAAATTTATTTACTTTAATAGTTTAATTTTTGTTTATTTTTACTAAAATAGGTTATCAGCACAAAATATTAGGTTGATTACTATGCCAAGGAAAAATAGTAAAACTTATTAAAAAAAATTGAAAAAAATATGATGCACTAGATAAAAGAATCTATTTCAAGATGGTATAATTTTTTTTCCATTTTGGATAAATATTTAATATGAAAGTTGACATCCAATGAAAACAATTGTTTTTTGATTCACGCAAGTTTTAATATTTATTTAAAAATATATATTTATCAAAATTGGAAAAAAAATCCATGCACTAAAATTCCAAGTTATAAATACACAAAAAATTTGAAAGAAAAAAAATAAAATTTACTATAAAATGTTTGACGTCTCATGCAACTTCATTTTCAAGCATTTTATTAGCAAGTAAATTATAGTGTTAATTTATTAAAAACTTGTTTAAAATAATTTTGTAATTTTTTTTTAAATTCAAACATAAAATATACTAAAAACTACATATTTTATTAGTTTACATCATTTCAAAATTCAAAACATATATACCACTTTTTAGTGATTCAAGTTTACAAGTTGGATTAGCATTGGTCATTTCTTTTATAAAGTGTGACACAACTTTGTGTTTTTACCCTTAGAAATAGGAGAATTTGCATCTAGAGGAAAATTCGCACCTTATAGGGGTGAAGTCGTAGAGCAAGCAAGTTTGCCCATCCTCTAAGCAAATTCATCCATCCTTTAAAAATGACCAAATTCACTACCTGAACTACCAAATTTTCTCTCAAGAAAATTTCCTATCAATTGAGCAAATTTGCCCATCCTTTGAAAATGACCAAATTCACTCCCTGAACGACCAAATTTTCTCTCAAGAAAATTTCCCCATCCTCTGAGCAAATTCACCCATCCCTTAAAACAACCAAATTCACTCTAAAGAATGACCAAATTTTCTCCAAAGAAAATTCACCCATTCTTCTAGAATGATCAAATTTGCTCCTAACAGGGGTGAATTTGCTCATCTAGATAGGCAAATTTGCCTCACATAGACGCAAATTTGAGGTAAATCCAAGACCTAAATTTCTAGTTTTTAGCATCGTTTTGGTTTTGTTTACAGGTACTAATCTACTAACTCGTCTATTTTTGGGTGTTCCTAGCTTTTTCTAACATTTTGTCCAGTTGTCTTTCACTCATCCAAGACTGGTGGTTGGAAACTACTAACACTTTTTCTATAGAATGATTGGTCACAAATCACTTAGTTTTTTATCATTTTTTATATATTAGCTAGGCACACGTAGATTTAATTAGAGGGTCAATTAACTTGTTTTTTTTGTTTGTGAGTGAGTTTTTGACGTATCAAATCCCCTTGTGCCATTTTTCGATCCTAGGTAATGAGAAATTATAGTTCACTCTAGTCTAGTTGAGTCTACCTAGGAGATGATGGTGCATCTAAGCTCTCCCCTTGTGCTACATGTGATCCTAGGGACCAACTGAAAATGTCTAGTATATTCTTCCTCAGCGGTACCTTCCTAGAATTTCATTTTCTAGGGGATGATCCCAACCATGTGTTACTAGCAAGGTATATAAAGGGGGGGAGTGAAATTTTCACTTCAATCCAGTCACGTCGTGTCTGGTGAAGCGTCAAAGCTAGGGTGATACCTAGATAAGACATGAAGAGTTGGTATGAGTTTCTAGTACATCATTGGGCTCCCAACTCACACTTGTGATGGGCTAGTGTTCACAGTTGTGTCCAATGTATTGTGTGTATATCAGGTACTCACGAGATTGCCTTGTTAAACCTAGATATAGAGACCCATGTTTTAGTTGTGGCTTGGTGTAGTGTAAGGGATACGCATAGTACCTCAAATTTACTCACCATGTACTCCCTTGGGTTGAGATAGAAATCCTTGTAGTGGACCACCATAGTCCTTGAGTGAGAGTGTGAAGGTGAGCTCGTGGTGTTTGTTGATGACCATGTGCCACTGGAACACTAGCTATCCACCTTCATGAGAAAGGGTGATCCAGTGAACCACCCCAGTATCACGGAGTATTAACCTTGGGTTTTCTGCTCAAGGTGGTGGGCCTACATCGAGTTTGTAATCCCATATCACTAATTCTAGGTTTGTATTGCTTGGTGTGTCTTCTTTGTGTGATACCAATGCTTTTCTTTTCAGTTGAGTCAGCCTTGCCTTCTATCTATTGTTTTTCATGCTTGTCATCCTTTGCCACAATCAGTTGTTTTGCATCCTAGTCCAGTTCAGGTCAATTGTTTGGGAAATTTTTCCTTTGTTAGAGGGGAATTTACCTATGGGTCACTTTTTTGGGTGACCCTATTTTTGCCCGTTCTCCAAAATAGGAAAGTCCATTTAGCTTTTAAGTGAATTTGTTAGTCATTTACTATCAAATTCTCCTGCTCTCTAAGAATAGATAAATTTTCTTCCTTTGGGGGTGAACTTGTTGTCCACAGGGGCGATCCCATTTCTAGTCTGAGTTGTGTCATCAGTCATTTTCTATCAAAATCACACATTTCCCCAAAACAGACAAATTTTCCCTTGTCAAGGGCAAACCTACTCATAGTCTAAGTTATTCTATAATCCATTTGTACATAAAATTCACCTATTTTCTAAAGATAGGAAAATTTTATCATCTTGGGTGAATTTTCTCCCAAAACAGGTGATTTTTCCTCCCCGTTTGAGTCTTCGTCCATCTATTTCAAGATTTAGGCAAGTTTGTTTATCAAACAGGCAATCCCATTTTTAGGAAAATCCACTCCCCGTCTGCACCATTTAAGAAATAGGTGAGCTTTTCACCCCATTTGGAAATCTTGAAAGTCAAATTTTCCTATTTCCCTGAGTTTAGGTGATCCTGCTAGCTGTTTGGGTGAACTTGCTATAAGATAGGAAAATTCACCTGTTTCTTATGCCATCTGTAGTTTGGGAAAATTTTCTCATCAAATTCACCTATTTTTGTGCCAGTCCAAAGTTTGGGAAAATTTTCTCTTGCAAATAGGAAAATTTGCTTGACTAAGAAAATTCACCTATTTCTTATGTCATCCCAGTTTTAGGCGAATTTGACTCTCAAATAGGTGAATTTTCCTCTCAAATTCACATCTCAAGTTTGGGAAAAAAAATTCATCAAATTCTCCTATTTCTTTTCCATCTAAATTATGGGAAAATTTGCTTCCCCACAGAAGGTGAATTTACTTCCAAACATAGGTCATCCTACTCAAAACGGGTCATCATCTGTCTCCCTATAGATGTCATTCTTGTCCATCTGCATTGTTTGAAAGTCATTGTTTCATTGATCAAATCATACAGGTGCATCTTAGGACATCCCTATATCACATATCCACCATTACTTCATCAATCCCAATCACCTCTAGACTTCATTTTAGGGGTTTTGATTTTGATTTAGGAACTTCTAGAGGTCATAACTTTTGACTCAAATGTTTGTTTGGGCTAAAATTTTAAGAGTGGATGTGTTATGAGGTGGCATGTTGATACCCAAAAAACCCTAATTTAGTTGGCCCCCATTTTGGCACTTTTTTGGGGCTTGAAACTTTCATCTTAACCCTCAAAATGACAATTTAGTGTTTTTTTTCTAGTTTTTAAAAAGTCATTTTTGTTAATAACTTGAAACCCATGTTTCAAATTTAGGATGTTAATTGGAAACTCATCCTACCTTAGTTTGAGGAAATTTTTGGGAAAATACTAGACTCTCAAAGATATGCATGTGAAATTACCTAAAATGGAAAAATTTGACAATTATTGAAATCTGCCAAATCTAGCAAAATCCAATTGTCAACACCTTACATCATCTAGTTAATCCCCTGACTTGGTTTAGAATCAATCCCATCACATCCTCCAATAATCCTAATCTAAGCTTCAAATCCAATCTGAATCTAAGCTTCAAACCAATCTAAATCTGAGCTTTAATCCAATCCCAATCTGAGCTTAACCTAAATCCTAATTTCAACTTTAGTCCATCTACATCCAAGACCTTTTGATTTCAAAACAAGTCTTAAGATCCCTTCTTCCATATTCTTCCAATCCATCCTATTTATCTTTACATCATCTTTTCTTTCCTTCTAATCATCTATTCCCATACCTTCAATCCATATCCATCCCATCCAATGTCATGAATCCTTATCCTTCATTAGTGCAACCAAAAATAGTAGTCAAGGGGAATCCCAATTATGTTAATGATGATAAAAAAAATTCTTGTTGATCAAGATGAGTATGAAATATACCCCCTTGATGTTATCATTGCTAGCAAGCTTTCCTAATCATCATCCAAAATATGATCACTTATCCAAGCTATCCCATCACACCTTCACCCACACCTACTAGCAATCCTTATGCTACCTTTTACAAGGGATATCCAGTGTCTTCACCATCCTCATATTCATCCTATCCTTCATCTACATCTTTCTCTTATCCAACATCCATGTCCTCCTATCCTAATCCAACATCCACATCCTCTTATCCTAATCCACCATCCCAATCTTCCTACCCTAATATATCATCCCAATATTCCTACTACAATCCACCATCTCAATCTTTCCATCCTAATCTACTATCCCAATACCCTTAAAACAATCCACCACCTGCATCCTCTTGTCCTAATCCAACATCCAAATCTTCCCACTTTAATCCACTATCTCAATATTCCTATCTTAATACAACATTTGCATACTCCTATTCTAATCCATCACCCCAATCTTCCCATCCTAATCTACTATCCCAATACCCTTACTAAAATCCACCACCCACATCCTCTTGTCCTAATCCACCATCCATGTCTGCTTCTCCTAATCCTTCATCGATATCCTCCTATGTCACTCCATCTTCCACTCCATCATGTCCTAATTTTACACCTACTCTTAGTCCTACCTCCAATCCCATTCCTCCATCTAATCCTAGTCCACTAGTCCATATTCCTAATCCTCCACCAACCCATAATCCTTCATCTATTCCCATCACCCCAGCAAAGCCCATAATATGTAAGTTTCTCACTCCATAATTCCTCCAAGGACTCATGACAAAGAATACATCCCCAACTCCACATCTTGAAGTCATGGAACCATGCTACCCCACTTCACCATGTACAGTCAGCAGTGATGAGGCCCTTCTCCATCCCAAAGCTATCATTATTGTTACCACCCCTAGCACCAATCAAACAGTTGAAACCATCAAATCCACTGAATCCATTGAACCCCCATCTCCTACTCTAAGAGTTGTCAAATCCATCAAAGACAACCAAACCCAATCACCATCTTCTACTCCTCGATCCACCCAATCCATTGAAGACACCCAAATCCAATCAACTCCTCCCACTCCTAGTATCATTGAAATACATTCCCATGAACTTTCTGAATCTGCCATCTTTCATCTTCCCCACTTGAATATATCCTCTAACACTCCATCATCATGCCACCCACACAAGATGATCCATGCTAAGAGCTTGATCCAAATCATACTAATGCCTCCCTTTATCCAAATGAAGATCCTACCATCCCATCTAGTCCACCTCAAGATCATAGTCCTTCATCCACTTCAGCCCATGATCCCCTTGTCACTCAAGATCCAATCACTCCATTGCATGAGCTCTTATCACCTACTACCACAAATCTAGCTCCTATCATATCACTTAATCCCTCTCCTAATCCCTTACCACTCACTCCTGATCAATATATTGCTACCCCACCATCTCCATCTCATGATCCTTCATCATCACCTAACCCCACTATCCCCACACCACCTTTATATTCACTCAATACTCTCACATTCATCCATGGTGGTTTCCTTACAAATGAGGAATCAAGCATATACATGACCCATACTCCACCTAATAATGGACTCCATCATTCTTTCAAAATAATAAGCACCCTACCATAGAGAGAATGCTCAAAAGCATGAACTATCAATGAAAAGGTTTAGGCATTCATGATAAAGGTATTTTAGAGTTCATCCATGTCAAATAAAATCCATTTACACAAGGTCTTAGATATATCTCTCAAGACTCACAATCCAAAAATGTTGGTACAACCTCTATTCAACCTCAATGAGCCTCCACCCAAAGAATAATAGGCTCTTCTTATCACTCCACTAAACCATTTTCCACCATCCCCCCTCCATCATATCACCTCAAAACAACCATTCATATCCATCCTTCATCTTCCAAGTCCATTTTGGGCCTTTATGTCCCTCCATCCACCATCTCCCATCCTTCACCTACTTCATCCATTTTGGATCCTTATGTCCCTCCATCCACCATCACACATCCTCCAGGTACTAAGTCCATTTTGGGCCCTTATACCCCACACTCACCTCCTCCTTCCAATCCTGTTCATCCTTTTATCCTCCAATCACCTATCCATGTCACCCATCATAAACATCCCACTCTCATTTTCCCTAATTAGTATCAACAAAGGTGTGTACCTACACATCCTTCATCCACATATCATCCTCAAAATCCTACCTCCATCACTCCATTCATGTTTCCTCCACATCATCCATCTCCTTACACACATCCCATTGCTATTAAAATCACTTTGGATGCCAAAGTAAAAAATGCATAAATATAAACATCCACATGAATCTAAAGCTACTCATGTCCCCTTAAAAAGACATGTTGAAGAAAATCCAAATCAAACCCACAAGCCACAAAGGCCCACCAAAGCAAAATCCAAAACCCTGTGGATCCCAAAGGAAAAAGATTCAATGACTTCAAATGAAAAATCTATAACAACATCTAAAGTTTCTAATCCAAAAGCTAATCATACACACCCTCCATCTCCTAAATCTATTTTGGGCCCTTATGTCCCAAAATATACTTCACATCTCCTTAATTTTCCTCACACAATCCATCCACTAATCCACCCATCCATTCACATCCCCTGCCATATGCATTGATGTTGGTCCTAAAAACATTTCCCCACCCCATCATTCCACCCATACACTTTCCAATATCCCATCCATTATCCCACATATATCCCACATCAAATCCCTTTAATCTATCCTCTTGCATAATCCATTTATCCTAATAAGGTTGTACCAACATCCAATCGTCACTTCACACATGGGCTCTTAATACCTCATACAAAACTTGATGCTTGATTCCTTCATCCATCTCCTTATAACATATCTTATAAATTCACTTATCCACATCCCTATCCTTATCCATATCCATCCACATACTATCCAAAAAACTAAAAGTCAAAAAAAGGTCAAAAAAATTCAAAAAGGCCAAAAAAAAAGTAAAGAGATAAAAAAGAAAAAAGTCATCCAATGGTGAAAACTTGGAAAACAAGCACCTTCGATAAGTACCATGATAAAAACCTAGCAAACATGTGTCATGTGTAAATCCCCATCCATCTCTTTCCATACCTGGGGGAAGCTTCCTACTGTGCATCCCCTTCATCCATCTCCTCCATCCTACCTATCTTCCACATCCTACCTATCATATCCCATTTATCTCAACCCATCCTTCCTTCTTGTGATCTTGATAAAGATAGGGAACATATCTATGCATGATTTGGACACATCTTGGTATACATTCCCTTCATCCATACACTATTGTATTCCTTATCTACATTCGTCTCCCTCCCTCATCCACCCATCATATCCTCCTCTATTTATCTTCTTTATCTTCCCATCCCTCCTACCTCATCACACCTTGGAGGCATCCTTCATCCATCATATCATCCCTTACATCTCCACATCCTTATCTTCCTTACCCATCCACAAATGATTTTCACCTCCCTATCCTTACCTTCCTATCCATCCATCCTAGCATCCCTTCCATCCCCCATCCTTATCTCCCCATCTAGTCATCTCTATCCTCATCCCATCTCATAATCCATTGTCATTGGTATTTGGCCATAGGATTCCCCCCATGCAACCCAATGCCATCTATCTCATCATCATCACTCCCATCTCTTTCACACATCTTTCCAATCTCCTATCACTTCTCATCACTCATCTCTCCCTCATATCATCCTCCCAATTCATCTTTTGATGATTTGGAAAACTATCCCATCCCTGAGCTTCATGAAATCGCCCTCATCCTATCTTATCCACTAGGTCTATCTTGTCTCATTGTATCAGTTCTATCATTTTATCCACTTATCATGGTCATCTCATCATCCTTTATCCATGGTCAGTCATCAGCTTTTTATTGAACATTTGATTCGCCCCTGGATCTTTTGTCCATCTAGTCTTTGTCATCCATCATAATCACCATTTTCATCTTTCTACTTTTACCCATGGTCTTTTATTGAACTATGAGGGCTTTGCACTTTCACATAGGCAAGGCTAACCTTTGATCCACCCCCAAGCCCCTAGGTCTTTAGGGTGTGTCTATCTTGTGTCTTGTCTCTCGTGCCTTGCATTGTGTCATCAAGTATGTCCCTATCTTGCTAGTTCTTCACAAGCAAGATCCACTAGTATCATGAGATTCAATCATTTTCGAGTATCCTACATCATATCGATCACCTAGTTTAGTCTCCATCTTTGGTCTTAACAAGATGCATCCTTCCTCATCAGACCGCATCAATCCCATCCACCTTTGATCCTATGGCAAAGGACATTTGAAATTCATTGTTTTATTTTGATTCTTTTGGATTTTGTTTATCATTTGAGCTTCTTATCATACCTCATCGGGGTCACCCTGATCCATCATATCATGGTGTATACATTGACTAGTAAACATAGGGGCATATCTTGATCTTTTATTTGTTTTTATATTCTTGGTTGTCCCATGTAGTACTCACCAAGATCCCTGTGGTCTTGTGTTATTCTAGGGCATCCTTTGTGTTTTTGGTTTTCCAACATTGGCCCTACCAAATCCCTCATGACTTTGGGATGTTGGACTAACATTTTGTTTGTTGTGTCAATCCCATGCATGTGATACGAAATTTCCTTGGTCCTCATACCCTGGTGCATAGTATCTCATGCTATATCAAATTTAGTACTCATTACATGGCATCATAATGCATAACAATTAAATTTCTTGATTTGGTCACTCTCCTTTCAACATCACCCCATCCCCTCACCCCTCCATCTTTCTAACTCATTCATCCTTTATCACTCTCCTCATCTCGCTATCCTATAAATTTTCATCCCTCCACTTTCTTCATCCTCATTGTTTCATCATCTCTTCAATATTCTTAGGATAATATAGATTGGTTATTCTAAGCATCCTTTCTTCATCGTCATCATTTCATCATCTCTTTAATCCTCTTAGGATAATATAGATTTTTCAGTCTAAGCATCCTTTCTTCATTCTCATCATTTCATCATCTCTTCAATCCTCTTAGGATAATATAGATTGGTTATTCTAAGCATCCTTTCTTCATCCTCATCATTTCATTATTTCTTCAATCCTCTTAGGATAATATAGATTTGTTATTCTAAGCATCTTTTCATCAATCCTCATTTTTTCATCATCTCTTCAACCTTCTTAGGATATTATAGATTGGTTATTCTAAGCATCTTTTCCTCCATTAGTTTCATTCATTTCAACAATCTCACATCTCCATCCAATCCTCATCCACTCAATCTAGCACAAATCATCTAATCACATCCTTGGTCTTGTTCCCAGCCTTACTACAAGCCTTGATCCTTCCCTCATCAACAACACTCTCATCATCATCATCGGTATGTATCCTCACCTATACTTTTGCATTTTTTTGGGATATATTATTCCCTCATCAACAATGTTCCACCCACCATCAATCCATTTTGGCTTGTAGCTTGACTGGGGCAACATCACATTTTTCCTTGAATCCATTTATGCCCCCCTTCTCCTCATATTCTCTTCCCAATCTCCTATCGCTTATCATCATCTCTTATCCATCATTTTTCTCATCTTCCCCATCTCCCCTTTCATCATCTCATCCATTTTGAGAGCACACCAATGTTCTCTTGAACCCACATGTCCTCTCGAGGGGGTGCCTCAATCCCTAATCTTCATCTTCACACCTATCATCCTTCTTCCTAGTCAATCCTTCGATGATTGGGGCATCTTTCCCAACTTAATCATATTCTTCCTAGTGCTATCTTTTAATCTTCTTTAAAATGATGCTACTTCATAACACCATTTCAAAGAGGGGGAAAATGTAGACATATAAATTTGGCCACTTACGTTTGGTCAAATTTATCCTTTTTCATCTAAATATCCTCTTATCTGCATTAATTAAGAAATATTACTATTATTTAATTAATACCCCTAAATTCATTTAAATCCATAAGGTATTTAGTTAAATAATTAAATACCTTACCCTTTATTCCCCTTTTCCTCAAATAATTAAATAAATAATACATTTATTTAATTCCTCACACGTCACATCCTCCATCACTTTTTCTTAATCCTAATCAACCTCCTAATCACATCATTAGGGATGTGCACATTCCTAATCCATGATTAAGATGTATCGCATCCTCTAACCTTTTCAAGTTGGTTCCTAATCCTCATTGGCCACCTAAACCTCCTCTAATTCTTCATCAACTAGTCTAATCAACCCCTTAGTCAACTCTCCCCATTCCCAAAGGAATTTTTAATTCCTTTTTGACTTCGCAATGTCCTTTTGAGGAATTTTTAATTCCTCTCCCATCTCCCAAAGAATATTAAATTCATTTTCTATTTTCCAAGGAATATTAAATTCCTTTTATCATTCCCATGCACATTAAAAAGGAATTTTTAATTCCTTTGGTCAACTCTTTGATCTCAACCCTTAATCTTGCTTCCCCCTTCAATCTCCACCGTCCATTCCATATCCCTTGGTTAAATGACTAACACTTAGCCATTTTGGAACCCTTTAACCATTCAACCACATTCTCCAGCAAACCTAATCATTCTCTCAAGATTTCACACCATCTCCATAGCCAAACCCTTACATCCATAACCATTTCCATCCATCCTTACATCCAAATCAAGCAAAAATCAAGTAGTTATGCTGTCAAAATTGATCTAGGAGCACACAATCAACTTGAACAAGGTAAATAAATCTATTTTGCTTTGTTTTGTTTAAGTTTAACTTAGCTTATCTTGAGGTGTTGTTATATTTCCCTTTCTTGTATTCTTTTTTTTTTCATTTTAGACTAGGAGAAAAACACTGCACACAAGTTCAAGATGGTATAATTTTTTTTTCATTTTATATAAATATTTAATATGAAAGTTGGCATTTGATGGAAACAGCTATTTTCTGATTCACACACATTTTAATATTTATTTAAAAATATATATTTATCAAAATTGGAAAAAAAAATATTATCCATGCATTAATGTTTCAAGTTGTAAATACACACAAAAAAATTGAAAGAAAAAAAATAAAACTTACTATAAAAAGTTTGATGTCTCATGCAACTTCATTTTTCAGCATTTTATCAACAACTAAATTATAGTGTTAATTTATTAAAATCTAGTTTAAAATAATTTTTTAATTTTTTTTTTAAACAAAAGCATAAAATATACTAAAAAATACATATTTTACTAGTTTACATCATTTCAAAATTTAAAATATATATGCAACGTTTAGTGATTCAAGTTTAAAATTTGGATTAGTGTTGGTCGCTTCCTTTATAAAGTGTGGCACAGCTTTGTGCTTCTAGAAATTACAACTAGGTGAAAATACATGAGTATGGTTTTTTGCTTCTCAAAATCCTCAAAGGCAAGAATTCCATTCTTTCTTATCATGTATGTTTACAACCAAGTTTTAGCAACAATAATTGATCTTGTAGGATATGTGAAACCATCATCATCTATCATAGGTTGTCTTATATTTTTTTCCTTGAAACCATCTTTTCAACCAATAGTTTTATCCTTCTTCATTCCCATATGGTGCAACAACTACATAAACATGTCTTGGATGTACAAGGTCTAAAATATGGTCATATTCAAATGAGCTTTCCATTTCACTAGGTAAAGATGAACAAGCTTATATAAATGGGTTGGGTATTTTGGAATCCATGTATCTACCCACTCACTTTACTCATAATTATCTCACTCATTTAATACAACTCTAACAAAAACAAACTAAATCTTGTATCCAAATAGTCCATGTACTTGCATTTGAGCTTCAAAATGTTGCATCTTTGTTGATTCCTCGATTTTTTGACAATCCAAACTCTCTCCTGCTATCCCCTCATCAACCAGCTAGAAGAACCTATGCAATTCTAAATCAAGTGCCCCTCATTTTGGAAATGCATAGTTACACCACTCAATAATTAAACTTACATCACTGAATGTAGCACCACCTCTGATCCCTAGTTTTTCTTTAATTAATTATCTCTTTACACATGCACCTACTCTAGCATTCCCCCCCTTTTCATGCTCAACTTCAAAAAACTCCAAATATGAGGTATACCCCTCTCTCTATGAATTCTACTCAACCAATAAAATATACGAGCATTCTTGAATTGATCGATGCAATTATCTAGCCAAGTGAGATGTTGAACCATTGTAATATATTTTTCCAACAAGAACTCAAAAAGAACTAAAACAATATTACACATACTCTAATGAATGAGATTGGTCATCACTCATATAAAAATGGTACTCCTTGGCTATCTTCCTATTCTCCTTTTTCCTAGTAGGGGCATGCCTATATGTGATGTGAACAAAAATAGCAATATTAATTGAATTGTAATATTGATATTGCACTTCATTTTGTGGTTGCAATGTGTAGCTTTTTACAAAATTGAGTATAGAGATAATAGATTCAATCAAAAAAAATCCGTGCACATCTTGAAATGTTGATCTAATCATCTAGACCTATGCTTGTGTCTTGCATACAAGTAAAAAGACATTTTTCTTAAAATCTGAAATAAAATTAGCAACAATTACTTCTCTTGTAACCAACTCACATCTAGAACCTTCACCTCCACTCTTCAAATTGTATTTCACTATCTTAAATATTTTTCTTGACCATTTTCTTTGCAAAATCATATTCATTTCCCTCATGAATACATGATATAAACTTTGATAACCCACTACATTGCAAACACTTTCCATTTAAAGAATCATTTTATAGAAAATTCAACCATCATCTCTAGCACATAAAAACAAATCTAATAAGTCCCTCGATGACCTTGGTAGTTGCAATGCACCACACTCCTATAGCATTTTTTCAATATGCAAAGTAGAACAAATATTGTATAATAGTTCATGATACATAGAAAAATCCACATGGTATTTGCAACATGTATTATGAATTTTAAGAGGCACATAATAAAATGGCTTACAATATTTAAACACCATTTGTGGGATTTTCAAATTTGGATGTGTTTCACAAAATAGTGTGTACAATAATCTTTGGCTATGTTCTAAGAAAAGTTCAGGATGTGGTGTGTGATCTTGATTGCCAATTCTTAATTTTAAAACATCTTTTACATTTAGTGATACTCTAGACTTAGAGTGCCAAAAAATTTGAATTTCATCCTTTGTGGTATTAGTTATCATCTTATCAACTCATGTAAGCCTACCACTGAAATCCCAAGTATCATTTTGAAGAGGACTATGGCTATGTGTAGGATCATCATGGAAAAAACAGGCCCTTAAGTGGCAAAAAATTTAGAAAAATCGGTGTTAGGAAAATTAACGTAAAAATTTGAATAAGTTATCTATATTATTTCAAAAATATGTAACAATAGAATCTGTAGAAAATTGAATTTATTTTCTAAACTACTAGGTTTATTTAAAAATAAATAAAATCTATTTGGTGAAATTTTGAAATTTCAATGTAGTAGTACTTAAATTTCAGGGAAAAATAAGAAGTAGGTGTCTGTCTAACCACCCTAACCATAATAAAATGATAATATTTTTTTATAATATTTTATATATAAGTAGAAGACTCATGTTCGGATGTGATGCATATTTTTTTATAAATTTTTCCAAGTAAATAATTAATTATGATTTTTTACTACAACTTTTAAAAATATAAAACTCATATGTCGACCACCTTAACTTGGTCAAAACTTCATGAAATTTAATTTTTATTTTTTAATCCTATATTATGTGAAGCATAGAATGGGACATGTTTTGGATTCAAAAAATGTGATACCGTTTGAAAGTTATAGATGTTTTTCAATCAATATCAAGACTTTAGTCGTAATTCTAATAGAAAATGAATAATAATTATTTATTAAATTAAAATTAAAGAATAATTTATATTGGTGGAAAGTTGAGAATCTCCTCTAAAAACCCTTTTCGTTTCATCAATTTTGGGTAAAAAAAAGTTGTCAGCCACATACCCTACAAATACCCATAATATTGCCACTTTTTGGCCCATCATGATCCTGCACATACCCCTATCTAGTCTTGTTCTTATTGCTAGTTTTTTTTACAATGTTTTATGATTTAGCCTCAATTGAACACATGTTTTCCTCAATAATCAAGAATTTTTTAATTGATTTCTTACTAAAAAGGTTATTATTCTATGAGAATCTCTCTTATATTTTTCCTTAGTACCCTTTCCGATAGAATTGAGTGCATTAAAAATATTTTTAACAATAATTTATTTTGATCACACTTTTTTACTACACTAATCATCACATTCTTTAGTAATGGTCTCATTTTTATAACTTTAGAAAGTATAAAAAAATTTACATTGTTTAGTTAATGTCTTATTGGAAAAGTATTGATTAAAAATTTGGGTAACCCACAGCCAAACGGTTCTTGATGACCTTTTTCATTCAAATTTTAATATTACTCATTACAAAATATGGATTTAGGATTTTATTTTCTTCTTCAAAAAGGTTCTCTCTTCTTATGTAATTTGGAGATATATTGACTTTCATTTTTTTGTTTGTGTTATTGATTTCATCAATTCTATGAACAAGTGGATTATGGAGTGTAGTTTCAATGTTAGGGGGTTCATATCCATATTTGTAAAGAAAATATTGAAATATTTATTCTTTTTCATCTATGATGTACTCTTTCCAATAGGTTTTTCATCACATTTTGTAACATTTTCAATTTCATGTTCAACTTTTCAAATCGAGTTTCATGTTCAACATTTTCATTTTCAATTTCATGTTCAATATTTCCATTTTCAATTTCAATTTCATGTTCAAAATTTTCAAATTCAATATCATAGTCACTTTAAATGTCATTTAAGGGTAAATAAGAGCTTTCTCCTTGAAGATTATTTGACAAACCTTTCCTTTCCATCCTCTTACTTGATCTATCTTTGTCCCTACTTGCTTCAATTTACTCCACTTGAAATTTCATCCTCCTTTTGGATTTATGACTATTGCTTCCCATTATACAAACAAAAACAAGTACATTGATGATTGATAGAATAAAATTTTGTGTAAAAGAGTGCAAAAGAAGAAAAAAATTCCTTGTATTGAACATAAATCACAACATTCTCGACACTAGAGAGCATCTAGGGACCATTAGAATACCCAAAATGGAAATTGGGCCATTTTTTTCACTCAAATAAAATGGATATATATTTTGTGTTTCAAAATAGATATATCCATTTTGTAAAGAAAAATAGGTATCCCTTTTGAATAGAATAGATATTTGTTATATTAAACAAAAAATAAAATTATAGCAATCAAATATAATACATATATTATAATAATATATATTATATTATATTTATACAATGTAATATTATAATATAGGAAAGAAACACAATGTACGAGGGTAGTGATGGAGTGAAAATTGTAGGAGTACAGAAGCAAAGCTTTTGGCATCTAGAAGGGATGTTGGTATAGGTAAGAATGGAAATACTATCTATAGCAAAAAGGGCTCTGGTCATGGTTATTCTCGTGTGGTGGAGGATTATAAGGGATAGCAATGATATCCACTATGTTTTGGCACTTACAAGGTTGTTGTTTTGGTTTCATTGCCTCCTTTTTCTGGTCTTGCTTTTAATCCGTTCAATGGGGCTTCGACTACTACGATGGCTAAATCAGCTTCTCCCTACTAGGATTTTGAGACAGTAAAAGTGTGCAAGAATAGGACCAACCCCTTCCATAAGTACAATGACCTTTGGTTTGACAAATCCAAAGATTGAACCCTATTCCTCCCCTCTGAAGCCACTTGATCTACCCCTCTTTACCTCAAAGGAGGAATCCTCTAGTTTTATCTTTTGTTTCACAATTGGGGATGTGGATGTTGTTTTCATAGATGAACCTATGGACTTCCATATTCTACATGACCACATGAATTCAATTTTGGATGATGTTGGAAGTCATTCTTTGATTATCATGTTCTTACAGAAGCATCTACCCTTTCACTCTATTTTGGATTGGGCTAATTCTATTTGGAGCAACTTTCCTTCTCTAGTGATTAATTTTGTAGATTTTGATTTCTTTATAGTCACCTTCTATTCTATTGCTAACTATAAATTTATGCTTCAAAATGGTCCCTAGTTTTTGAGAACTATAGCTTGTTACTTACTCCATGGACCCCCTTCTCCAATCCATCCATGGTAAAAATCACTGAGATCCCTATCTAGATCAAGCTTTATAACCTCCCTTTGGTTATGAGAGATATGTATCTCATTGGCCACCTGATCAACTAGATTGGTTTATTTTTCAAGATTGACTCTAATGATGGGGCATTTTCCCATAAGTTTTCTAGGGTTTTTTCTCTTTTGGATATCTCCAAACCTCTACCTAGCTCCATTTAGATTCATTATTCTTTTGGCACTTGGCTTCAATTTTTAAACTTTGAAGGCCTCTCCTTTAGTTTTTTTTTTTATAATAAGATGAGGCACAATATTAAGGCTTGCACCACTCCAAGGACACCTAGAACAAGATATATTAGCCTTAAGAAATGGATCAAAAAACTCGAATCTCTGGATGTTGAATTTATTTGGTGTAATCATGGCAATTTTTTTTCAAGGCCTGATTCTTTGCCACCTCTAGATCCTTTCTCAGTGCATCCTTTGATGTTTGTTTCTTCTCATGATATTCTTATTCTTAATAATGCAACTGATATTCCTATTGAGGTGGATGAGATTGGCTCTGAGTTGGATGGTACCTTCCCTTTCATGTGGGATCTAGATGATTTGAACCTTAGTTTTATTTAAGATGATTTTGTGGTAGTTGCTTCTCCTCCAAAACTTAGAATCTCTCAGATTGTGTGTATCAAGTTAAAACCTGATTTTGGTGGGTGAAAAACTTTGCATTGGAGGTAAGGAAGTAGTTGAGGAGGGCTCTCAGAGGACCATGGATGTCTTCCTTTCTCAGAAAAATTTCAAAGTTTAGTTTCACCTAGGCCTTTTGGCTCTAGATGTTTGCCTCTTGCTAGATTCATTTCTATTCTTCTCCTATTATATGTTATTGTTTGTATCTCTCCCTAATTGATAGTTGGTAATCTATTGAAATATTTGTTGGAAACCTATTGGGCCAACTACTGTTGCTCCCCTTGGTTCAAGGGCTTGTCTATTATTCTCTTTTTCTTTTATTTTTTTTATTAATAAAGGGATTGGGCCCTCACCCATAGCTTACTTACCAAAAAATATTATAATATTATATTTATATAATATAAATATTATATATTATATTAAAATTAATATGTTCTAATATATACTATATATTGTATAATATTAATATGTTATAATATATACTATATATTATATTAATATTGATATATTTTAATATGTTATATATCATATTAATATTAAAATATTTTAATATATATTAAATATTATATTGGATTGTATTATAATATTATAAATGGGGTAGGTAGAGGGAGGTAGAGGTAGGGAGGGAGAGGTAGAGAGAGGGGGAAGGAGAGAGATAAATGGAAGGAGGGAGGGAGAGATAAATGGTAGGGTAAGTAGAGAGATAGGGAGAGAGGGAAAGGTAAAGGGAGGATATGTGTGTGTGAGAGAGAGAGAGAGAGGGGGAGGGAGGGAGAGGTAAAGAGAGAGAGGTAGGTAGAGAGAGATAGAGAGTGGGAGAGGTAGAGAGAGTTAGTGAGCACATGTGTGTGTGTGAAAGAAAGAGGGATGGAGAAGTAAAGAAGGATGCAAATAGAAAGGGATAGGTAGAAAGAGAGGAGTACATAGGGAGAGGGAGAGGTAGGGTGGAAGGGAGGGAGGGAGGGAGGGAGATGGAATGAGGGAGGGAGGGATAAATGGATGGGTAGGTGGAGAGAGAGAGGTAGGATTGGAGGGATGGAGGGAGAGGGGATATAGAGAGAAGTGGAGAGGGATGGAGATAAGGAGAGAAGATAGAGATAAGGGGGGAGGGGAGAGAGATGTGTAGAGAGAGATGGGGGAAGGAGTGATAAAGGGAGGGAGAGGAAGGTTAGGAGGGATGGTGGGAGATGAGAGATAAAGAGAAGTAGAGAGGGATAGGGGGAGAGGTATAGAGGTAGAGTGGGAAGGATAGAGAGAGAGGGAAGGAGGGAGATAGGGAGAGGTAGGTAGAGAGAATAAGAGGAGATAGAAATGAGAGGGAAAGGAGAGAGAGAAATGAGAGGGAAAGGGAGAGAGAGGTAGAGAGGGGGAATTTGGGAGGGAGGAAGAGGTATGTAGAAAGAAAGGTAGGGTGGGAGGGATTAAGGGAAATGTACATAGAGAGGGAGATGGTGAGTGGAGTAGAGAGAAGTAGAGAAAGGTGAGTGAGAAAGGGAAGGGGGGAGAGAGAGAGAGAGAGAGAGGAGGAAGGGAGGGAGGGATGGAAGGAGGGAGGGAGGAATAAAGGGAGGGGTAGGTGGAGAGATAGGTAAGGAGGGAGAGGTGGAGAGAGGTAAGATGGAAGGGATAGAGATAGAGGTACATAGAGAGATAGATTGAGGGGAGATAGAGAGAATTAGAGGGGGAAGGGGGGAGAGAGAGGTAGAGAGAGGGAGGAAAGAGGTATAGAGGGATCAAGAGGTAGATTAGTATTTATGGTGGGAGAGGAGAGATAGAGAGTAGAGATGGATAAGGAGAGGTAGAGGTAGGGAGAGTTACGGAGAGAGAGAAAGAGAGGTGGGGAGGGAGGGAGAGGTAAAGAGAGAGAGGTAGGGTGGGAGAGGAAACTATAGAGTGGTAGATAGAGAGAGAGAGATGGAGGGAGA
>VDFB02271358.1:373038024-373240935 GCA_007258455.2 Sequoia sempervirens
TCCACATGGTATTTGCAACATGTATTATGAATTTTAAGAGGCACACAATAAAATGGCTTACAATATTTAAACACCATTTGTGAGATTTTCAAATTTGGATGTGTTTCAAAAAATAGTGTGTACAATAATCTTTGGCTATGTTCTAAGAAATTTTCAGGATGTGTTGTGTGATCTTGATCACCAATTCTTAATTTTAAAACATCTTTTACATTCAATGATACTCTAGACTTAGAGTGCCAAAAAATTTGAATTTCATCCTTTGTGGTATTAGTTAGCTTCTTATCAACTCATGGAAGCCTACCACTAAAATCCCAAGTATCATTTTGAAGATGACTATCTAGTCTTGTTATTCTTGCTAGTATTTTTTACAATGTTTTATGATTTAGCCTCAATTGAACACATGTTTGCCTCAATAATCAAGAATTTTTTAATTGATTTCTTACTAAAAAGGTTGTTATTACTCTATGAGAATCTCTCTTATATTTTTCCTTAGTACCCTTTTTGATAGAATTGAGTGCATTAAAAATATTTTTAACAATAATGTATTTCGATCAAACTTTTTTATTACACAAATCATCACATTCTTTAGTAATGGTCTCATTTTTATGACTTTAGAAAGTATACAAAAAATTTACATTGTTTAGTTAATGTCTTATTGAAAAAGTATTGATTAAAAATCTAGGTAACCCACAACTAAACGGTTCTTGATGACCTTTTTCCTTCAAATTTTTATTTTACTCATTACAAAATATGGATTTAGGATTTCATTTTCTTCTTCAAAAAGTTCCTCTCTTCTTACGTAATTTGGAGATATATTGACTTTCATTGTTTTGTGTGTGTTATTGATTTCATCAATTCTATGAACAAGTGGATTATGGAGTGTAGTTTCAATGTTAGGGGGTTCATATCCACATTTGTAAAGAAAATATTGAAATATTTATTCTTTTTCATCTATGATGTACTCTTACCAATAGGTTTTTCATCACATTTTGTAATATTTTAAATTTCATGTTCAACATTTTCAATTTGAGTTTCATGTTCAACATTTTCATTTTCAACTTCATGTTCAATATTTCCATTTTCAAATTCAATATCATAGTCACTTTAAATGTCATTTAAGGGTAAAGAAGAGCTTTCTCCTTGAAGATTATTTGGAAAACCTTTCCTTTCCATCCTCTTACTTGATCTATCTTTGTCCCTACTTGCTTCAATTTACTCCACTTGAAATTTCATCCTCCTTTTGGATTTATGACTATTGCTTCCCATTATACAAACAAAAACAAGTACATTGATGATTGATAGAATAAAATTTTGTGTAAAAGAGTGCAAAAGAAGAAAAAAATTCCTTGTATTGAACATAAATCACAACATTTTCGACACTAGAGAGCATCTAGTGACTGTTGGAATACCCAAAATAGAAATTGGGCTATTTTTTCCACACAAATAAAATGGATATCTATTTTGTGTTTCAAAATAGATATACCCGTTTTGTAAAGAAAAATAGGTATCCCTTTTGAATAGAATAGATATTTTTTATATTAAACAAAAAGTAAATTTATAGCAATCAAATATAATACGTATATTATAATAATATATATTATTTATATTTCTACAATGTAATATTATAATATAGGAAAGAAACACAATGTGCGATGGTCGAGATGGAGTGAAAATTGTAGGAGTATGAAATTGAATCTTTTCGCATCTAGAAGGTATGTTAGTATAGGTGAGAATGGCAATACTATCTATAGAAAAAATGGCTTTGGTCATGGCTCTTCTTGTGTGGTGGAGGACGATGAGGGATAGCAACGATATTCACTATGTTTTGGCACTTACAAGGTTGTTGTTTTGGTTTCATCGCCTCCTTTTTCTAGTCTTACTTTTAATCCATTCAATGGGGCATCAACTACTACATGGCTAAATTTGGTTCTCCCTATTAGGATTTTGAGACAGTAAAATTTTGCAAGAATAGGGCCAACCCCTTCCATGAGTGCAATGACTTTTGTTTTGACAGATCCAAAGATTGAACCCTATTCCTCCCCCTCTAAAGCCACTTGATCTAGACCCATCTCTACCTCAAAGGGGGAACCCTCTAATTCTATCTTTGGTTTCACAATTGGGGATGTGGATGTTGTTTTCATAGATGAACCTATGGACTTCCACATTCTACATGAGCACATGAATTCAATTTTGGATGATGTTGGAAGTCATTCTTTGATTATCATGTTCTTACAAAAGCATCTACCCTTTGACTCTATTTTGGATTGGGCTAATTCTGTTTGGAGAAACTTTCCTTCTCTAGTGATTAATTTTGTAGATTTCAATGTGATTAATTTTGTAGATTTCAATTTCTTTTTAGTCACCTTCTCTTATATTGCTAACTATAAATTTATGCTTCAAAATGGTCCCTAGTTTTTGGGAACTATAGCTTTTTCCTTACTCCATGGACCCCCTTCTCCAATCCATCCATGGTAAAAATCACTGAGATCCCTATCTAGATCAAGCGTTATAACCTCCCCTTGGTTATGAGAGATATGGATCTCATTGGCCACCTGATCAACCAGATTGGTTTCTTTTTCAAGCTAGACTCTAATGATGGGGCATCTTCCCATAAGTTTACTAGGTTTTTTTCTCTTGAGGATATCTCCAAACCTCTCCCCAACTCCATTTAGATTCATTATTCTTTTGGCACTTGGCTTCAATTTTTAAACTTTGAAAGCCTCCCCTTTAGATGTTTTTGTTATAATAAGATGAGGCACAATATTGAGGCTTGCACCACTCCAAGGACACCTTGAACAAGATACATTAACCTTAAGAAATGGATCAAAAAACCCCAAGTCTCTGTATGTTGAATTTATTTGGCGTAATCATGGCAAGTTTTTTTCAAGGCCTGATTCTTTGCCACCTCTATATCCTTTCTTGGTGCATCCTTTGATGTTTGTTTCTTCTCATGATATTATTATTCTTATTCTTAATAATGCAACTAATATTCCTATTGAGGAAGATGAGGTTGGCTCTGAGTTGGATGGTACCTTCCCTTTCATGTAGGATCTGGATGATTTGAACCTTAGTTTTATTTAAGATGATTTTGTGGCAATTGCTCCTCCTCCAAAACTCAGAATCTCTCAAATTGTGTGTGTCAAGTTAAAACCTAATTTTGGTGGGTGAAAAAAATTGCATTAGAGGTAAGGAAGTAGTTGAGGAGGGCTCTCAGAGGACCATGGATGTATTCCTTTCTCAAAAAAAATTCAAAGTTTAGTTTTGCCTAGGCCTTTTGACTCTAGATGTTTGCCTCCTGCTAGATTCATTTCTATTCTTCTCCTATTAGATGTTATTGTTTGTATCTCTCCCTAAGTGATAGTTGGTAATCTATTGAAATATTTGTTGGAAACCTGTTGGGCCAACTACTGTTCCTCCCCTTGGTTCAAGGGCTTGTCTATTATTCTCTTTTTCTTTTAGTTTTTTATTAATAAAGGGAGTGGACCCTCACCCATAGCTTACTTCCCAAAAAATATTATAATATTATATTTATATAATATAAATATTATATATTAAATTAAAATTAATATGTTCTAATATATACTATATATTATATAATATTAATATTAATATATTTTAATATATTATATATCATAATAATATTAAAATATTTTAATTTATATTAAATATTATATTGGGTTGTATTATAATATTATAAATGGGGTAGGTAGAGGTAGAGAGGTAGAGGTAGGGAGGGAGAGGTAGAGAGAGGGGGAAGGAGAGAGATAAATGGAAGGAGGGAGGGAGAGATAAATGGCAGGGTAGGTAGAGAGATAGGGAGAGAGGGAGAGGTAAATGGAGGTTATGTGTGTCATTTTGTGTGTGTATGTGAGACAGAGAGGGAGGGAGAGGTAAATGGAGGTTATGTGTGTCATTTTGTGTGTGTATGTGAGATAGAGAGGGAGGGAGGGAGAGGTAAAGAGAGAGAGGTAGGTAGAGAGAGATAGAGTAGGAGAGGTAGTTAGTGTGCATGTGTGAGTGTGAAAGAAATAGGGATAGAGAAGTAGAGAGGGATGCAAATAGAAAGGGATAGGTAGAAAGAAATGGGTACATGGAGAGAGGGAGAGGTAGGGTGGAAGGTATAGAGGGAGGGAGAGAGAAGGAATGAGGGAGGGAGGGATAAAGGGATGGGTAGGTGGAGAGAGAGAGAGAGGTAGGATTGGAGGGATGGAGGGAGAGGGGATATAGAGTGTAGTGGAGAGGGATGGAGATAGGGAGGGAATATAGAGATAAGTAAAGGGGGGAGGGGAGAGAGAGGTGTATAGAGAGATGGGGGAAGGAGTGGCAAAGGGAGGGAGAGGAAGTTTATGAGGGATGGTGGGAGATGAGAGATAAAGAGAAGTAGAGAAAGATGGGGGAGAGGTAGTGAGGTAGAGTGGGAAGGATAGAGAGAGAGGGAAGGAGGGAGATAGGGAGAGGTAGGTAGAGAGAATAAGAGGAGATAAAGAGAAATGAGAGGGAAAGGGAGAGAGAAGTAGAGAGGGGGAATTTTAGAGGGAGGGAGAGGTATGTAGAAAGAAAGTTAGGGTGGGAGGGATTGAGGGAAATGTAGGTAGAGAGGGAGGTGGTGAGTGGAGTAGAGAGAAGAAGAGGAAGGTGAGTGAGAGAGGGAAGGGAGGAGAGAGAGAGAGAGGGGGAGGGAGGGAGGGAGGGAGGGAAGGAGGGATAAAGGAGGGAGTACATGGAGATAGGTAGGGAGGGAGAGGAGTAGAGAGGAGGTAATATGGGATGGATAGAGAGAGAGGAATTACATAGAGATAGATTAAAGGGGGAGATAGAGAGGAAATTAGAGGGGAAAGTGACAAAGAGAGAAATAGAGAGGGGGAAAGAGAGGGACAAAGGGAGGGAGGAGGTAGATTAAGTTTATATGGTAGGAGAGGAGAGAGATAGAGAGTAGAAATGGATAAAGAGGGGAGGTAGAGGTAGGGAAGTGTAGAGAGAGAGAGGTGGGGAGGAGGGAGGGGGAGAGGTAAGAGAGAGAGAGAGAGAGGGATGAGGGTGGGAGAGGAAAATATAGAAATTAGATCAAAGAGAGAGATATATGGAAGGAGAAATAGAGAGAAGTGGTGTGTGTGTGGGAGGAGAGAGAGGTAGGGTGGGAGAGATAGAGAGGTAGTTTTTTTGTGTGTGAGAGAGAGAGAGAGAGAGAGAGAGAAGTAGAGATGGATGGAGAGGTAGGGAGGAGAAGTAAAAAGAGATGGGTATATAGAGAGATGGAGAGGCGGGGTGGGAGGGATAAAAGGAGGGGCAGAGATAGGGGGAAGGGAGGGAGGGAGGGAGAGATAAAGGGAGGGGTAGGTGGAGACAAAGATATGGTTGGAGGGATGGAGGGAGAGGGGATATAGAGAGAAGTCGAGAGGGATGGAGGTAGGGAGGAGAGATAGAGAGAAGTAGAGTGGGAGGGGAGGGAGAGATACATGGGGAAGGAGGAACAAAGGGAAGGAGATGAAGGTTAGGAGGGATGGTGGGATAGGAGAGATAGAGGGTGAAACCTAGGAAATAGGTGCTCTATCTTTTGGGAGATAGAACTAGGGTTTAGGACCTCTTATTTCACTCAAGTTTCATTTAAGGATACCTTAGAGATATCAATAAAAGGATGAAATGAATGAAATAAATCTGCAATAAGGTGACCTAGGGTGTGATTAAAGGTATAAATGGGGGGTTCACCACCAAGCTATGTATTGGAAAGACAAAAAATGTAAATAATATGCAAGACTTAAATAAATTACCTAAAAATGAATCTAAAATAGAATTAAAAACTGAGAGTACATAGGTGCACTTGGAAATCGTTAAAATGATATGCTTTAATGAAGATATAAATCTTAAAAATGTTGATTTTAATGTTCATTGGGACTCATATGCCAAACTGGGTGATTTAGTCCCATATTAGGGTTTCTAGGCAAAAACTAGAATCTAGTAGTGACAAGTCTAAATCCTCTAAAACCCAAAAAAATTGCTATACCAGGACTCATATGCCACAAGTGGTGTATCAGTCCCCTTCTAATTTTTTTAAAATCCAAGGTTTGAATCTATTCTTCTATCTCTACTCTTTCTTCCCAACTTTTCTTCTAGATTTGAACCTGTAAAAAGGACCTGCAAAATAGAATATTGTGTTGATTTGCTAATGGGGAGTTTTCCTTAGTCAAACCCCTAGTTTGGTAGTTAAACCTTAATAGAAATGATGGATCTTGAAAGTAAATATGAATGTAAACCCTAATATTAAGTACATATAAGATTAGGAGATCTAAAATGCCATAAAACCCTATTCTAATTAGATAGAATAAGATAAATAAATGAAACATAGAGTTGATGACTCACTTTGGGAGATCTCAAATCACCCTAATAAGCCACATTAATGCATCTACCTTTGTTTAGGTGGAAATTAGAATGAAAATGGAGGATGGAATCACTTAGGAAACAATTCATTACACTTGGCTTTATGGTTGGTTGCATCTCCCCAACCTAGAATCCATTATGATTCACCATAGACAACCATCATCAATCCTTGGAAATGTTAAATATTCAATGAAATTGAGCTTGAAGACCGATAAAAATGCTATTATGTTGCTCCAAGAATTCAAATTTTTCTTTATACTTGTTCTCAAATGCTCTTGTGAAAGAATACTTGAGTGCTCAAGTTGATAATGAATGCTTAGACCTTGAAATTACTTTTCTAGACAAAAATAATGATTTGAAACCTTGTTTATATAGGAACTTCATTTAATTTACTATTTATTATATCTCAAATGGTGACATCAACCAAAATTTTGAATTAAAACCCTCATTTCCCTCTCAATCCCTAAAAAGGGACCACACAGGACTCATATGCCACTTGTGGCATATTGGTCCCACCTAGGGGGACTCATATGCCCAAGGTGGAATATGAATCCCACCCTAGCTTTTCAGGGTGAGTAAATGTCAATTTGTTATAAAATTGAATGCATTTATTTTTTCAAGATTTTAGTTGAAATAAGCCTTGAGATCAAAAATAAGGGTCTTATGTGCCTATTAATGATGCTTTAAAGGTTCATAAATGGAAGGTTGTTAAAATAGGTCCAAAGTGTGAAATAGTACCATCTCCAATAATGGATTACAATTTTTTACACTATATTTAGCCCCAACTTTAGCACCTATATGACTCTACATACATATGCAAGCTAAAGGAATCTAAACAATAAGCTTCATGTCATAAAAGGATACTCATATGGATTCATTCACAAAAAGGAGGGAATGAAGCCCCCACTATAGCTCTCTACAAAACCACAATGTTAGGACCCGCATCCTGCAAGACCAATTCATTAGTTTCTCAAAAGATCCTCTTATCTAACTTCTTCATGAAATGAAATTTGAGGGTAGATGCATTCCCCCCTTGATTCTACTTTATGGAGGTGGAGTCAAGGTAGTAATCTTACCACATTGAATTGGATAAGTCGTATCATATGGTATTAACAAGTACCATACCACATAATGATAGAAATTTGATGAGAACAGGAATGGAATCATGAATCCAATGCAACAAATGATGTCAAAAATGGAGCTCACTAGCCCCTAGTATGCTAGTTTGAATGAAAAAGTACTTTTAACACTAATATGCAAATGACCTAATTTGAACATATATAAGAGTAAAAATTGAAGTAATTTGTAATCATTTTATCTTTTACCTTCATGTAGTTTGACTTCTGTGGAGAGTGAGAGATAATGTTGAGCACTCAAGCATATGCTCCCCCAAGACTCTAGAGCCTACAAGAGGAGGTAGCACGAGGTGACCTTCAACATCCTATGAGTGGATTCTTTTCTACCTTAGATTTTTTTTAATTGATTTATTTATTTGTTTATGAATTCCTAGATATATTTAGGACCTTGGAAGAAAATGTCACAAAGCATCCCTTTCTTTTGTAAAGTGTCCCAATTTTTCACAAAGTGTCCAACTTTTTTGTAAAATGTCCCATTTCTTTGCAAAGTGTCCCAAATAAGAAGTAAAGTGTCTAGGACCCTTGAAAAAGTACCCTAGAGCAATTTTCACACACTTTTTGACTATTGATGTATAGGTTCAAGGTTTTATAATGCTTATAGGTGATATTTTTGTTGTTTTTGTTAGATTCATCTGTGATCTTGACAGCAGACAATTTTGTCGCTTGCAAGACCTCATCATGACACTGTCATAGGATGATAGATAGACCTTGTAAGCTACTGGATTATATTGGGCATACCTCATGTCATCGATGAGGTGCCATGATGCTATGCCATTGGAATTAGTAAAGAAACGGGATGCAAACACCTACACCTTTTGGCTCCCCATCAACAATATGATGATCACACCAAAGGATGTACATTGCATCCTTCACTTTCCTATTCAAGGAAAGAGATTCAATTTCATAAAGGATTATACATATAGGAAAATGAGAGATGTAGGGTACTACCTTGGAGGACCAATTTGAGATGAGATAATTGGGCCATGTATCAAGTTATAGTGGCTACTCTATGCATGATCGCCACTATTGAGATGGATTATGATATTCACTGTAGCACTAGTACTGGTCCCAAATGGATGAGGAGCACATTTGGAGGGAGGCCTAGTCCATATGATATGGGAGATGAATCATCAGTGGACCATCTATGCATGGGGTCACAACATGCTTACTCATATGTACTATGATCTAGGATGATTTGCATATCATGAGGTCAAGAGAATGGTACATTGTATGCTTTTATAGGTTTGGTTCCTAGAGCATATCACATGCACCAAGCTAACAAGATTTATGTCTATATGTGCCTCAGATATCCATTCTTGTTTATCTATCCACTAAGACGGGCATTGTAGTATGGAGATTTACATTTTTGGAGAGTCCAATTTGACCACCTAGATCAAGAGGGGATCCTTTGGAGACCTTACCAGTTGATACCAAAATGGCCAAATGAGACCTAGTAGTTGAGGAGGATGGAGAGGGACATGTTTTTATTGGAGAGGCACAATTACGTAGTAAGGCCATTCTACTATGATCATGTCATGAGGTAGTTCAGATAGGTGTAGGTGTCACCCATAGCATGGCCCTTTTATAGGTACTTGGTGCAGAGTGCTTGGAGGCCAAGAGATACAAGACGAATGACAGTGGATGATTTTGTATTAAGTGATTTAGATGACTTAGATATCGACAAGCCCCTAGTCTTTGATGTCGATGATGTTGGTGCCATAGATGCATATAAGGAGTGGTGGGCCAGAGCATGACTAGCTCCTATATTTCCTATGGATCAGTCTATAAGCTTTGCAGGTCCACTTCTAGATTAGAGGGATGACAAGGAGGAGGCTAGTGAGGATATAGCCCAATTGATTATTAATTAGAGGTTTACAATTTTAACTTGCAAATTAACTTAAATTACAATTAATCTTGATCCAACAAAATTGTGTGACTATGTTGTTTAACCATTGAAATTACGGACTAAGTTCACTTTTACATAAATTAAGGAAATTGACTAATTACTATAATGTTGTAATCAAAACTCAAAATAAGGAATTAAAATTGAAATGAATGGAAGATAGGAGAGAGAAAGAATGAAAAGACAGAAGAGAAGTTAACATAGGAGCTTGATAATGGAGTTTGTCCAATTAAGACTACATCTTTGTGTCTACTTCTCAAGGTAGACCACTTTATTAATATTGCCAAGCAATGAAAATTCCTTATTACAATATCCAAGCTCCACTTGCATAAGAATTTCTCACAGTATCTCTTTACAATCTTTGGTGTAATAATCAATACCTTGTAATCTCTCTCTCAAAAAATTCAAATTCTCCACCTTTCACAATAATTTCCCAATAATATAATTATTCTCTCCAAGAGAATTTTTCCACATTTCACAATAATTTTGTATATCCCCGAAAGGCCAAACTCTTCCCCTTTTTATACATTTGATTTTTCCTAATATGGTTTAAAACCATATGATTTTCAAATTATCCCAATCTCCCATTTACAACAGTAAATCCCCTAAAAATAATACATCTATTAAAACAAATAGCCCTTATAATTTTAGGCTTTACAATATTCCTGTACAATATTATTTCAATTTGATAAACTCCTTTAAAATTATCCTAAAAACCCCTTAGGATATTCTCACAAATCTTAACATGTGAATAGGGATATGGATTATCTTTTAATAATCTGTGTAAATAGGGATATGGATTTCAAGCCTTAAAAATAGGGATATGGATTATCTTTTAATAATCCCCTTAAAATTGTGTTTAAATCCTTTAAGATTTGCGCTTTAATATTTTATGATATTTGCCTCTTTTAAAATCTTTATAGATTCGGGCTTCATTTTTCAAATATCTTTTATAAACCTTTTAAAGTCTTAAAGCCCTTTAAAATATTTATGCATTTTATTCTAAAAGGTTTGGCTCATATATTTTGGGCTTAATTTCTAATTTAAACAAGATAATTTCCCTCAACTACCTATGACATGTCATCATCTGCCACATCATCATCTGTCATGTTAGTAATTGTACCCTCTAGTCAACTCCTTTTGTCTACAAACTTTGACTGACTTTATTTTGCTCATATGAACTCTATTTGACATGATTCAAAAGGCATTGAAACTGTATTGACGAGCACTACAACTTGACATTTTCTTTGCCCAATTTGGAGATGATCAATGTTTCAGCCTTGCATCAACCCTAATTCACCTATTTGACTAAACCTTTGACTGAGCATAACTTCTACAACGGACCCCTTTTGAGCCCATTCAAGTTGCATCAAGATCATGTCAGCGAGATCTTTCCAATGATGTTGATTTGTATAGATTTTGAGATTGTGATATTTTTAGGTTTTCTATATCCACCTAGATCAAGGATCAGGGTGGAAGACTTATTTTCAAATGAGGTAGAGGACTATGATGAGGAGACATATTCAAACTATGAGGAGGAGGATGAAAACGAAAATGATGAGGACAATGATGGTGACAAGGATGACAAAGAGGAGGATGAAGATGAGGATGATGAAGAGGAGGACAAGGAGGATGAGGGCCAGTTGATGAGTGAGGAAAGTGACACAGTAGAGGAGGGTCCAGTTTCCCATGAGTGGATAGATTCAATTCCCATCCATGTTACAAGATCACAATTAACAACTACAACATGCAATAGCACTCACGAGCATGGATAGGCTAGCACATCCTCCATGCCTCATGCATAGGATGAGGCTATTTTTACACAACCGTTCAGAGATCTAGGTGATGGAATATTATTTATTATTATTATCCTCTCATGATTATGATTTTGATTTATATATATCACGATATGTGTTGATTATCTTTATGATTTCTTTCTTGTAGGGTCTGTGAGACATTTTCATGATCTCTACTGATGAGCAGCTACATAGATAGTACCTCCTATACTTAGAGATGATGCTATAGACTATTTTTCCCCACCTATCATGGAGTAGCATCTAGAGTTGTTTGATCCTTTCATGAGGCTGAGAGGAGCATACAAGGGTGCTAAGGCACACTGATCGAGCTGAGCGTGAGCTGTCAACACTATAGGTTGCCTGTGAGGAGCATGGGTCACCTTGATATCTAGTGGAGATCAAGAGAGTTCATGCAAAGCTTTCCAAACTATAGGAAGATAGAGATTGCATAGAGCGAGAGTTCCTAGAGGCCATCAGATGAGAGACCACAGTTGTTGGATGAGCAGAGGACCTACAGTATGCATTGGATTCTCTTATTAGGTCACAATCACATACTACCATCTCTCAACAGACCATCTCTCAATGGATGTGATCACCAAATCCTAAGGGATCTTGTATCACAAGCCACACTAGCATTATATATTTGATGATATGTATTGAAGTCTATGATATATATAATATGATCATTTACATTTTATTGTTTAAGCTTATGTATTTAACTTAGATGGCAATGTGATTTATCAAATAATCTTTGTAAGACTATTTAATAAGTGTCTCCATTATCTAAGCATGTTTTATGTGATGTAATTAAAACTATTCTAGTTTCTTTTAGATACAACATATGATTAAGTATGTTATGCTAAATTAAATGCACCTATGATCTAATTAAATGCATATGAGGATCTAATCTAACACAACATACAAGATTAACTTGAATAGTATGAAACCTAAAGTAATCATCTAAAAATTAATTTAAATAATTACTTTAGTATTCAAGACACACAAATAATTATTTGTCAAGAATGAAGCAATGTGAGAGAATATAGAATGTTATCTACTAACTCTAACACCACTGCTTTATCACTCATACTATTCAAGAAGGTTAGACATAGTACCACCACAAATGTGCATTATTAATATGCTCTTTAGGAGGTGTACCATCCATTTCAGTTAACATGTACACTCCAATCCCTTAACTTTCATCAATTATGTAAGGTCCTAACCAATTAGGGCTGAATTTTCCTTTTTCCATCGGGGCAGCATTAAAGTTACATTGATTCTCAAATAACACCAAATCACCCTTGATAAATCTATGAGGGATTACATTATCATTGTAACTATGTTGCATTTTTTTGGAGTAAGCTTGGAGATGCTCAAAAGCATTGATGCACTGTTCATTAAGCATTTCAAGTTGATACAATCATTGTTCATTTTAAGTATTGTCATCAATAAATCCTTGAAGAGAAATTATTAATGAGGGAATTTCTAACTCCAAGGGCATTATTGCTTCAGCACAATAGACAAGGATATAAGGATTATTTCTAGTTGATGTTCTACTACTAGTACAATAAGCCCATCATACATTTTTCAACTATGTGTGCCAATTCTTATTATGTTTCCTTACTATTTTCCTTATACTTTCTCAAGAGTCTTATTAGTTGATTATGCTTGACCATTAGAGTGTGCGTAATGGAGTGTGGAAAAATGATGTTAGATGTTGAATGTTTCTAAGAAATCTCCATGTCATTATTCTTAAATGGTGTACCATTGTCTAAAACTAATGATGAAGGAAGTCCAAAGTGAGAATTAATGTGTTCCAATATGAAATGGCATATTACATTAGTAGTTGTTGAATGAAGGGGAATAGCTTCTACCCATTTTATGAAATAGTTTGTTGTGGTAATAATGAATGTATGTCTAACAAAGGAAGGTGGTGAAATTTTTCCAATAAGATCCAAACCCCATACCGAAAATGGCCAAAAAGGTATTTGAGCACGAAGTTCGAAAGCAAGAGCATGAATCAAATTATTGTGTTCTTCACACTCGTGACATTTCTTAATTTATTCAAAGCAATCTTGTTCCATATTCCTCTAATAGTATCCTAGGTGAATTAAATTTTGATCTAATGTTCTTCCTCCAAAATAGCCTCCATAAGCACTTGCATGATCTTCCACAAGTTTTATGGTGATTTTGGATTGTTTAAGGCATCTAAGTAAAATACCATCAAATGACCTTTTGTTTAATATATCAGTAAGGATTATGTACCTAGACATGAGTTTCAGAAGTCGGACTTGAATATTCTTAGTTATTGGCTCAAGAGAGGTACCCCCTTTTAGATAATTAAATATTGGAGTGTACCATTCACTAGAGCTTTCCATGGTGTTTGATAACACTTCTTTGACTTTAGATTCTATTGATGGTTTCATAATTGTATAGATAATGAATGTGAGATATTTTGAAGGATCTTTAGGAAATATCAAGGAAGTCACACTTGTCATTGCATTCACATGTTGATTATCTTTTCGTGGGACATTATCAATGGTGTACAAATCAAAATTTTCTAACAAAGTCTTTGTGAGATCCTTGTATTTTGATAATTTGTCATGTTTTCCTTGATACATTCTACTTATTTTCTTAATTTAACTAATTGTGAATCACCAAATATCTTAATATTTCAAGCTCCCATGATTAAAGTGGCACATAATCTAGCAATTCATGCTTCATACTCTATTGCATTTTTTGTGCATAGGAAGTTTGAGTGATAAGACAAGCGAATACGCTCTCCTTCTAGTAGGACTATTATAACCCCTACATTGGAGCTAGTTCTACCCCTAGAGCTGTCAAAGTATAACTCCCATGTATTAGGTTCAATCATCAACACATTATCATCAGGGAATGAATCACATTATCGTCAGGGAATGAATCATTATTAGGTAATGCCAAGGGAGAGGGAGCATTAGCTAATTCTTCATTCAAGGCTTATCCTTTAAGTGCTTTTTTTGAAAAAAAACTTAAGGTCAAACTCATTTAACAACATAACCCACTTAGGTAAATGTCTTGATAAATTTTTTATAGTGAAAATATGTTTTAAAGGATTGAATTTTTTCATCACATGTATTTTAGCATTTAGCAAGTAATGTCGCAATTTACTAGTAGCAAATACAAGAGCCAAACATTTTTTTTCTATCATTGTGTGTTGTGTTTCATAATCAATCAAAGTTTGGCTAATGTAATAAATAGGATGTTCTTTACCATTTCCATCATGTTTAGCCAATAACATTGTGAGGGAATGGGTCGATGTTGTTGTGTAAAGGATGAATGGTTTTTCTTGCATAGCAGGTTGTAAAATAGGTGAAGTAGCAACATAATCTTTCAAACTCTCAAAATCCTATTTACAATCCTTATTCCATTGAACCTACTTCTTAAGAAGATGTGTAAAGGGTAGTGTTTGGTCCACTAGGGATGCTACAAAATGGAAAGCCTGAATTCTTCCTTGTAAAGTGTACAATTGAGAAAGGTTTCTATGATGTGGCATGTTAACTATAGCATCAATTTTCTTCATTTCCACCTCAATGCTTCTATGAGATACTATAAAAAGTAAAAAAAATCCACTATCTATGCCAAAGACAATTTTTTGGATTTAATCTCATGTTATGTTTTTCCATTTGAGCTCAAATATTTTTTGAAGGATATGCACATTGTCTTGTTGATTTAAATATTTGGTGAGAATATCATCAACATAGTCTTTGAGAATCTTATGTATGTAATCATGAAATATCAATACCATAGCTCATTGATAAGTTGCACTATTGTTCTTCAATCCAAAAGGAATGACTACCCAACAAAATGTTCCCCAAGTTTTCGTAAATGTTGTTTTGTATTGATCTTGAGGGCTGATGAATATATGATTATATCCAAAAAATCCATCCATGAATGAAAAAAAAGTGTGTCCTATAGTTGAGTTCACTAGCATGTCAATATTAGGAAGGGGAAAATCATCTTTTAAAGATTCCTTATTTAAATCATGAAAGTTTGTACACATCCTAATGCAATTATCAAGTTTCACAACTACAAAATATTTGAAATACAAGGAGAGTAATCAATCAGTCAGATAAAATTGACTTCAAGGAGTTTTTCAATCTTTTCTTTAACTTGTAGAGAAGGTGGATTCACTACTCATGAGTCTCTTTATTCTCAAGAGATTGCCAAGGGGTGAACTTCCCTAAACTACCTCAGGGAACAAAGTGAGAGTTTCAAAATCATAAAGAGTAGATCACAAAGGTTTTCTGGATGAATTGATGAGCTCTCAGCCAAAGGATGATAGCACAAAATGAGGACAACAGTGCAGTGTACTCGTGTCTTCTACAAATTAGAGCTCAAGTTTATCATAGAGAACACAAAGTAATTACTTCTACTCTGATTGTTAAAAACCTTAGAATACGGGAAAGTAGCATAATATAATAGAACTGAAATAAAGAAGTATAAAAGATAAAGATAAAGAGAAGAAAAGATAAAAACTACTCATAGTAACCCAAGTAGTGAAGCCTCCAGCACATGAATATCTTCAATAGTTGCATGCATAAGATCTGGAGAGTTGGGGTTGTATAGGAGTTTTCCGTAATCAAACCCCCATTTTGGTGTTTCCACCTCCATAGACATCTAGATAGATAGAGAGAAATAAAGTATGTGATGACTAATAAAAGAAAACCTCACTCGAGGAGGAGAACGTGTATCAAAAAATATAGATGCAATAGATAGGGTATGTTAATATCTTCAATAGTTGCATGCATAAGATCTGGAGAGTTGGGGTTGTATAGGAGTTTTCCGTAATCAAACCCCCATTTTGGTGTTTCCACCTCCATAGACATCTAGATAGATAGAGAGAAATAAAGTATGTGATGACTAATAAAAGAAAACCTCACTCGAGGAGGAGAACGTGTATCAAAAAATATAGATGCAATAGATAGGGTATGTGTGAAATCTCAAGATGCTCAAGGGCACAATATAAACAAGGTATCAACTGCAAGGCTTAAGGAAGCCAAAGGGGGGGATAACTACAAGATCCAAGAGAGCTACAAAGAGCACTATAAGAGCTTGGTAGTGTTGTTGTAATAAGTTGTATGGAGCTATGCAAGCAAGATAGCAAGAGAGAGGAGGAAAAGGTACAAGCCAAAACTAGAGAGAAGCTAGAAGCACAAATGAAGTGAAAAGATCACATTTAAAGAGAGAAGAGGAGCAAAAAGAAGCTTCTCAAGCAATTACCAGGCATCCCAGGCTATTACCACTGACAGAAGTAGTCATCAAGAGGAAAAAATGCTCAGAAATAGTCATTTGAATGTTAAAATGTCATAGGACACTAGCCGGTGTGCGGATTTCTACCCGACATGCTAGTTTCCAGACACATCATGCTACAAAACAACATGAATGGGAAAAGAAAAAAGTTTGATGCAAAACTGACGCACAAGGGTAGCTGTTGAAAAAGGGGTTCAAATCATCCTGAGAAGGGAAAAAAGCTTATGCAGGGGCTAAAATGAGCTTACACAAGTGCTAGGCGAGTGGACACTAAAGCAGATGCAAGAATGTATGTGAAATTGCAAGGGGTGCAATTTTATGACATTACATTTTTTCTCCACTTTACGAGGCATATGAATCTACACTAATATGCACACTAAAGGAAATCTACTAAACATAAATAATATCATGATACCAAAAGGATATTGTAGAGGAAGCAGACAAAGCTTCAAACCGAGGAAGCATTCCCCCAAGTTGAATACCTACAAAACAAACACATTATACAAGAAATACTTGCACAAGACAACAATGTTAGATCATAAAAACCCACTACATCACAAGGTTAGAATATTTAATACATACACACACATAGAAAACTATAGGATTTGAGTCAACAAAGTGAAAGAGACCTCAATGTAAAAGGTTGTCTTAGTACTATGCGCCATCCCCAAATTAAAAACACTAACACATAGAAGAATTATAAAATGAAGAGAAGAATGTAAGGATTGATCACTTCAAGAGAATAACACATACAAAATTCAGCTTGAAACAACCAATGACGAAGAGAGAAAGAGCATATACTTAGATGAAGAATATGTAGATCCTTGATCCAATATACACAATTGAGAAGAAAGAATTTTAAGAGAGAGATGAAGCTAGAAAAGGAATGAATTCCAAGAGAAATGGCTCCACAAGTCCTCATACCCAAGGAGAAAAAAATGTGCCAAAAATTCATAAACCTATAGAAGGTGAAAAAAAACCTTTATAGGTACTCTCTCCTAGAGAGTTGAAAAAATTGTTCAGGAGGCCTGCAAACCAAAGGTGAATAGATCTCACAAGATGAAAGCACTTTATAGGTCCTCATACTTGCAAAGAAGGCACCCCAAGTACTCTCTCATGAGGGAAGCCCAATCTGAGAGGACTCCACAGAGTTAAATTGGGTCCTCACAGGTTCTTGGTCCTTCAAGGTAATCTTGAACGGATCTAGTTAGGCTACCTCCAAGCCAGATACCATAGAATTCATTTGAGATAAAAACTTTCAAAGGGGTCCCTCAAGAACCCTTCAAAATAAAAAAGGGGTCCACTCAAAGGGAAATTCATTTGAAAGAAATTGAGAGAAGAGAGAGGGTTCTTAGAAGGATGCACATCTCTAGAAGAAGTTATCACTTCCCCTAACATATAGGGAAGGAGAACCATGCAAGATACTTAGGACGTATAAGATAGAGGTAAACCTCAATAGCACTTGTCATTTGAAGAATGCATCAGTAAATAAATGAGTGATGGCACTTGAATCAAGAAGTTGTATTTTATCCTTCAATGCCTTACATTCACTAGTGGAATGGTCAGACACTCGATGATATGTACAAAAAGAATGTTTTTATTTATCATGTTTATGAAATTTCTTATGTGTAGAAGAAGGAAGAGTAATCAAGTGGGCTTTTAGAAGCCTCAACAAAATACACTCTTGCTCAGAAAAAGAATGAGGAGTAGGAAGCAACCCTTTCTCTTGTGGAGAAAGGTTTGAATGCTCACAAGAAGAAGAAATGAAGACAGTAGATAATGGAGCATGAATATTTTCAAGAGAACGAGGTTGAGAAGAAACCATGTCACCATTCAACCATGGTTTCTATTTAGATTGTTCATTCAAGCAACCAATCCCCAAATTACGCTTACGAGGAAGACATTTTATAGGGACCTAAATGCCTTGTTCATTATTCCCACAACCTTTACACCCATAGCCATATTTAGAGACAAGCTTAAAGCTAGGGCTATAATGTGCTTGTAAATCTTAAGGAGGAGGATCTTCATAAAGAGAATTGTTCTAGCAATGGGGATCACACTCTTCTATGGGATCACCATCAACCTTCTTGTCAAGACTACTAGCATTAGCCTCTTTAGCATAAGTGTGATCATCTTCCTCAGAAGGAGGATAAACACTAAGAACATTACAATTTATGTTCACATTATTCTATGATACATAAGAATAACCATCTTTCATGGCAGGTTTGAATGATGTTATCAGAAGGTCTATGTGGATTGGGGTGACATTCTTTTCCCCAATGAAGGATTTTGTAAAGTATAGAGAACCCTAACCATCACCACGACATACATTTTCTTGAGAAAAGGTAGAAGGAGAAGACTTAAGATTTCTTGCTTCAAAAAGATCTTCTTCAAGGACATCTATCTCAAGAGTATCCTTTGTAGTAGGTATTGTTGGTGTAAATATTAACACATTGGAAGACACTGAAGGAATAAGAGTAGGCACAACCAAAACCTGACCAGCAACTACCATCTCATATAAGTGCATAGCCATAGGGTCAGCCTTGAATATGACTACTTCATTATAGCAAATGAACCTAATAGATTTATGCAAGGTATATAGGACTACGCCTATAGCATGAATCTACGGTCTACCAAGAAGGAGGTTATATGGTAATTTTTTTGACATAACATAGACAAGGGTGGGTACGGTAACGAGTCCCAACCTCAAAGGCAAGACTATCATTCCTAGGGCTTGCCGACCGACATTATTGAACCCATGAATGACAACAAAAGAAGCATTAAGAGAAGATGAATCAATATCAATCTTAGGAAATAGATCAATGCTACATACACTGAGCGTTGAACCAGCATCTGGTTGTGCCAATAAAAGGATGTGAAAATCACGGTAAAACCTTTCCTGGGAATTGGACATTCCAACAGGTGACTAACATCTCTCTATGGATGTTCATTTACTTGTCAAACCAGGGGACGTATACTTTAAATGGCGCGGAAAAATATATGCACTAAGAACTAGTTTTGGTCAAATCTTAGCAAAAATAAATACTGGAAAGGAATTTTATCCACACTACAGGAAAGTAATGAAAAGTTCTTTAACTTAACTATGATTTAATTAAAACAAAAACCATAACAACTACGATTGAAGCACAAACTATGAACTAGCCTTATGTTGTAGGAACAGGCACAGAGATGGATTCTCTATGCTGCAGGAGCAATATAAGACTTAGTTTGTATGAAAACTTCAAAGATGAAAGCTAACTGATAATCAACAAAAAAGAACAACTAACTAACTAGCTACAGATACTTACTAAGTGGGCCCCCTTAGCAAGCATCTACTGATTACGCAGGTGCTAGACTCTAAACTTCATCAAACTTTATTCATGAAAACATAATGGTATACATTGCTCTGTTGGTATGGAAACTAACAACAAACTCTATATCTTGTCAAACAGATTCTGCTTTTTATTATCATACTGGTTCTTACATGATATCTGCTATCACTATGCTTTTGTCTTACTCTAACTATTCTCTCTCTCCCCTCACTCGCGCAGGAGGAGTACTTTATTTAAAATCAAGAGAGAAACTAACTAACTAACCCTATCAAAGGAAGACGTGGAAGTAAAGTGTATCCCAGAATCAAGGAACAAAATTCATAAATGAATTTATGCATTCAACCCGATCCAGAGAGAATCTAGCGCTCCACTCTTTCCAGATTGACTGTCATTAAAAATCTTTCCCAACAGTTTCGGTCAAAGAGTCTTCGTCGGAGCTTCCTCGAAGTCGTGCAGGAAATGGACTTTACTGCAAGGCCAAGATTGGTTGTGCTCGACTCGATCATTCTTCAACAACCTACGAAACAAAAGGTAAAAGATGCAAAAGAAAAGGTGTATGGCACATACATGATATTCGTTCATTAATCACACATTTAAATCTATTTCATCATTCAAAAACTGTATGCAATATACCAGTCATTTAAAGAGTCAACGGGGAAATAAATGTAATCAAGTCAACACAATAAGCTGCAGGAATATGAAAGTATTTTGCTACAGGATATCCCCATAAAAGGTTTTAACAGAGTTTAAACAGCCACAAAATAACAAAAGTAAAGATATTAAAAGTCCATCATAATATCAAACTATGAGCACTTTTTAAGCTCATCATTCTTCCCCCTACTTAGCCCAATGTTGGTCCTCCAGCATTAACTTTCCTAGTGGTTTCTCTGAAGTCAGTGGTCGCTGCATGACTTTGAAATAGATTTCCAAACCTGTAATAAAATCCTCTGAAATCCTGGCACCTTTCATACCTTCGGTCTTCTAAATTATCATTAAGATTTGTAGTCTGGTGAGGATAGAGGGGCCACATTAGCACAAGAGGTCTGAATGTTAATGGCAACCACAATTCAAATCTTGTTTGAAGTCCCAATTGTATGTATCTGCTTGATCTTTTAAGAGCTGCTATGAAATTTAAGGGACTGTGAGGTTCAGATCTTCTTAATCCAACAATTAATCTTTCCCATCTCTTCTCACTTCTTGTATATGCTAGTCTCCAAAATGAATATTGTTGTGCCTGAAATTCATCATATACCTATTTCCTGATATCAAATATCTTTTCTCTGGCTGTAACATTATTAATGCCATATGTCAGAGTAAACCAATCTTTCAGCATTACATGGGGGTTTGAACTTTGAGAGCGTAATGGAACAGGCTCAGTTTTCTCAACTTCCTCATATGTTTTCCACTGCCTACCATAATTCTCTTCATTTTCTACCCATGACATAAATGCTCTCAAATGAATATCACCAATATACAGAAGAGGATTCCATTCTATTTCAAATGAAATTAAAAAGCCATGTAAATAAAATTCACACAGAGAATTTCTTAACCAATTAAGGGCTGCCTGGTATGCTTCGTAAAATTCTTTGGCAGTGTGAAGTATAGGATCTTGGTTTCTGGAAATTCTCATTAATTGGAACCATAAAAACTGTTCCTTAAGGCACAGAGCATAAACTCTGGGTGGTGGTCTGCATTCCATAATCTAACTAGTTACTTTTAACATTTCATCCATTTTTGTTTTCAACTCAACAATTTCCTGTTTCTGACTTTCAATTTCCTTTTTCAATTTCTTCCTTTCTGCTTCCCATAGACTTTGTTGCATGTCAGTCTGGGCTATGTGTCAGAAAGTTAGGGTTTGCAATGTAACTGTTTCCCAGTTAGCTTTGACATATTCTAGAAACTCAATTAAAAACGTCTTCTTATAAACAACAATGGCTTTGCAAGTTGCAGGGCAAAATATAGCTTCACTAGGCACATTCAATTGTTATGTTTGTTCTTGCTCTTGCTGTAAAATGAATTCTGGTTGCTGTGGTGGAGAAAATTGTGCTTCCTCCAAAAACTACATAGCAGCGGTAGCCAAGTCATCAAGATTTGGTAACCCTTGCTCATTATTCCCTATTTATTTTATCTCAACTTGTTCCTCTTCAAGAACGAATCAACTCTGAGCAGCATTCTCGGATACATTCTGAGAAACATCAAATTCAGACTCAATAGACCCTTCTAAAATTACAATAACCTCTGGTTGAGGTGATCCGGTGGACATTTTTTAGTGAAAATTGAAGTGTCTTATTTTTCTCCAAAATCAGCACCATCAGAAAGAGCTCGGCGTCCTGGTTCCAACGCAACTCAAACAGAGCAAAAAGGAGACCGTTTGTGCAAGTTATGGCCAGTCAAACCTCAAGTCAAACTAGTATCAGGGGCATCCAGGAAGCGGAAAAAATGACTATTTCAAAAGTCAACGGAAGTAGCGTCAAGTCGAAGAGCTCGTCGAGACGATTCCGACGGCGTTCGTTTCGTCGAAATCCGACATCATATGCTCAAGATGCAGCTGGTCAAAGTTTCATGTTGACTTGGTGGACTTGAAGGTACAGTGATGACGTCATCATCCGTACAGCTGATGTCAGCACGTGGTACGAAATCCAGAATGGACCAATCGAATGTCGACACGTGGCAGTCTGTACGATCCGTACATGTCAACGTGGCATGATGATGTGGCATGTGACGTCAGCAAGGACAGCTAATCATGAGATGACACGTGTCATTTCGTACAGTTAGCATTGAAGTGGCGGTCGAGTCAGCATACAGGTGGCAGTACAGTCATCAGTGACGTGGCAGCCTAGTCACAGTCTAGTCAGCATCCTCGTCAGCAGCGTCAGCGAATGATTCTCTGACACGTGGCAGTACAGTCAGTGTCTAGTCAGCATGCCACGTCATCACTCAGTACACAGTCAGCATCTTACTCGGAATCTGTGTCAGCGACACATCTCGAAGATCACCCAATGAGGGCTGGCCATGTGGCATCCTTCTGATGCGACACGTGGCCCCGTTTTTTCCCCTTCATTGGCGGTTACAATCTGTCTGATTTGTTTGTTAAAAAAGGTTTGTTGGGGATTTGAACACCCAACCTCACAGCTCCGAGTATCCCGGCCCGCCGTTGCACCAAAATCTCCGCCGCTAACCATATATAGCGCTTGATTTCTTTTGTTCATTTAGATTTGCGGATAAGGCTATTAAAAGCCATTGGCCGGGTTGGAACCCGCGACCGCCGGCTTAACAAAATTCTTATCCACCGATACACCCTGCGAGCGTCTTAACATGTGTATGGCGCGGATTTTATTTATTGGGAGTTAGGAGATATTCCTAACTAAAAGCCTTAAAAAGGCTATTTCCCAAAATTTTAATTAAATCAAAACCTCCCAAATAGAATACCCGAAACTAATAATTGAAAGGGTTATTTGAAAATTATTAGGGGGATTCTTGAATAAAGATTTATATTCAAATATGGGAGATCATCAAAAATCTATTATGTAAAATAGGGAGATTTTTGAAGATTTTTATGTATTTGGAGAGATAAGGTGAATATTGTAAAATCTTTTGGTTAAGGGCCAAATTGAGCAAATTTTATGTATAAAAGGAGGGTGTGAGGTGAGAGTGGGATCAAGTTTTTTTTCAGGTGATGAAGTCCTGATGCTGAGGTGACGGAAGAGGGGTCTTGTTGAAGAGTTTTCAAATCATTCTTGCATATTAGAGCATCGTTACGCTGCCGAATTGCTTGAAGAATGGTGGTGCTTTTGTAATTGATTCTAGAGTTAATCAGATCGGTCTCTCTATTGGAGTGGACCCGGAGACGTAGTCACATTTTGTGACGAACTCCGTTATCAATCGTTGTTTGCACTTCTCTTCTTCTCTCTCTTTGTTTCTCTCATTTCCTTCCTTTCTGTTATAATCACCTAGTTATTACATTCATTTTGTTATTTCCTTAAGTTAATTTTGATTTAATTAACTTGAAATAATCATTGTAAAGCATTGTAAAAGCTAAGCATTTAAATACTGCAATCTAGTCTAGATCCTATACAGATCAAGTTGGTATCAGAGCACAGTAGACTATTATTGCAGTTATTTGTTTTTGAATGCTAACGAGATCCAGGATTCAGAAAGGCGAAGGCAAGCTCGAAGACTTTAATCCTGAGATTGGGAAGCGTAGAACATTTTCGAAGATGTCAGTTTCTGGAATGGATGTTCCTGAAGAAATCAGTGAGCAAGAATTTCGAAGAGCATTCCTTGAGATGAAGGCAAAGGTGGACATTCTTTTTTAGGAGAGACAAGAGCGAAAAGAACGTGAAGAAGGTTCGTCGAAGCAAGAAGATCGCAAAGACATGAAAGGGAAACATCATGAAGATGGTGACAAGCAACCAGATCATCCCTTTTCTTCTTCTCCTCCCTCTTCTCCTTCTCCTTCTTCTCCATCTTCTCCTCATTCTATTTCTTCTAATCCTTTCGAAAGTGGGTATAAGCCTAAGATCAAACTTGATGTAAAATTTGATTTACCTAAATATTGTGGTGAACTTAATGCTGAAAAATTGGATGATTGGGTTCAACAAATAGAGGTCTACTGTAGAGTCCAGAATCTAATAGATGATGTTGATAGGATCCAATTAGCTACTCTTCGTTTAGGAGGTACAGCCTTAACCTGGTGGGAGAGTAAGTCTAAGGCAGAAGTTTCACAACATGGTAGAGTCAGTTTAACTTGGGCAGAATTTATTAATGCTCTTAAGAAGCAGTTTTATCCCTTAGGACATATGCAGCAGTTAATGATGGATTGGCAAATGTTTAGGCAAGGGAAAGGTCAAACTGTCCAAGAGTACACCCATGAATTCAGGAAAAGGGCTATTGCTTTGAATGTTCCTTTGTACACCCAAGACACGTTGTTGAAGTACATAGGAGGTTTGCATTCCTACCTTAGGCATTCCATTTGGTTTTGAACCCTTGTAACTTGGATGAAGTGTCTGTTCAGGCAACACACTTAGAGTCAAGGGGTAAAGGATCTTTTATTGATAATGATGTAAAGAAATCTTCTAAGAATGCAGAGACAGGGAAAGGAAAGAAGGCAGCTATAGTCAAGAAGGATGAGAAACTTTCTTGCACTCATTGTGACAAGGAAGGTCATGATGAAGATCACTGTTGGAAGTTACATCCCGAACTGAAGCCTAAGTGGGCTCAAAGACGTAATCAGAAACAGAAGGGTAAGGACAAATCCACAAATGTTGTTATGGATCTTGGTTCAGATTCAGATGATGAGACTAAGATAACAGCGATGGGTCTAAAAGGTAAAACCCCTATTTCTGGTGTTTCTGTTGGTAGTTGTGATTCTACTTCTAAAGTTAATGATTTCTCCAAAGATGTGAAAAGGAATGAGCTATTTCATTTAAGGGTTGTTGCTAAGAATAGTAAAATTGATGCACTCATAGATAGTGGATCTTAGGTTAATTTAATTTTAGAAAGTGTTGTAAAGAACTTGGGGTTAAAAACTACACAACATAAGAAACCTTATCCACTAGGCTGGATTTGTGAAAATGATAAGTTGCAAGTAACAAAACAATGCACCTTAAGGTTCACAATCACTAGTAAGTTTGTGGATGAAGTACAATTTGATGTAGTTCCACTGGATATCTGTGGGATAGTGCTTGGAAGCCCTTATTTATATGACAGGAAAGCTATTTTCTACAGGGAAAAGAATCATTATCACTTATTTAAAGATGGCATTCAGTATATTGTACATTCTCACAAGATTAAGACTGATCATTCTTTTGCAAACACAGGGCAGTTAAAGAGGGTAATTAATGCAAGTAAAGAGTTAACTCTTATGTCTGTCAGTACAGGTGGTTCTACACTTGAACTTGGAGTAGCTAACCAGGGTCAGATGTTGCAGGATGCACTTGCAGTACAGCATGAGAAAATGATTATTGAAAGCATTGATGAATCCTTGGGTAAAAATGTTACTGTTGTAAAGGATCGATATGTTGTTGACTTATTCTCTTTCATTTCTGCATTACTGTTCAGCTTGATGCTAGTCAATTTTTGTTGGTTAGTGGCTACGACATTTGATGTAAATGCTTATGGAAGTGATAAAGTAATGTTTATGTTCAACAACATTGTTGCAGTCTTCATTGTGCTTGTGAGCCAGGTTTTCAGATGTACAGAGGATACAGGACAAGTGGGGAGGCCAAGTCCTCACTTATTGTCAGAGTAAATGCCACTTTTGGAGGTCCAAAAGGTCTTCAGTGGGGAGGCCTGATCCGGTGGACATTTTTTAGTGAAAATTGAAGTGTCTTATTTTTCTCCAGAATCAGCACCATCAGAAAGAGCTCGGCGTCCTGGTTCCAACGCAACTCAAACAGGCAAAAAGGAGACCATTTGTGCAAGTTATGGCCAGTCAAACCTCAGGTCAAACTGGTATCAGGGGCATCCAAGAAGTGGAAAAAATGACTGTTTCAAAATTCAATGGAAGCAGTGTCAAGTCGTCGAGCTCGTCGAGATGATTCTGACGGCATTCGTTTCGTCGAAATCCGACATCGTATGCTCAAGATGCAGCAGCTGGTCAAAGTTTCATGTTGACTTGGTGGACTTGAAGGTACAGTGATGACGTCATCATCCGTACAGCTGACATCAGCACGTGGTACAAAATCCAGAATGGACCAATCAAATGTCAACATGTGGCAGTTCGTACGATCTGTACATGTCGACGTGGCATGATGATGTGGCAGGTGACGTCAGCAAGGACAGCTAATCATGAGATGACACGTGTCATTTCGTATAGTCAGCATTGAAGTGGTGGTCGAGTCAGCATACAGGTGGCAGTACAGTCATCAGTGACGTGGCAGCCTAGTCACAGTCCAGTCAGCGTCCTTGTCAGCAGCGTCAGCGAATGATTCTCTGACACGTGGCAGTACAGTCAATGTCTAGTCAGCATGCCACGTCATCACTCAGTACATAGTCAGCATCTTACTTGGAATCTGTGTCAGCGACATGTCTCGAAGATCACCCAATGAGGGCTGGCCACGTGGCATCCTTCTGATGCGACACGTGGCCCCTTTTTTTCCCCTTCGTCGGCGGTTACAATCTGTCTGATTTGTTTGTTAAAAAAGGTTTGTTGGGGATTTGAACACCCAACCTCACAGCTCCGAGTATCCCGGCCCGCCGTTGCACCAAAATCTCTGCCGCTAACCATATATAGCGCTTGATTTCTTTTGTTCATTTAGATTTACGGATAAGGCTATTAAAAGCCAGCGGCCGGGTTGGAACCCGCGACCGCCGGCTTAACAAAATTCTTATCCACCGATACACCCTGCGAGCGTCTTAACATGTGTATGGCGCGGATTTTATTTATTGGGAGTTAGGAGATATTCCTAACTAAAAGCCTTAAAAAGGCTATTTCCCAAAATTTTAATTAAATCAAAACCTCCCAAATAGAATACCCGAAACTAATAATTGAAAGGGTTATTTGAAAATTATTAGGGGGATTCTTGAATAAAGATTTATATTCAAATATGGGAGATCATCAAAAATCTATTATGTAAAATAGGGAGATTTTTGAAGATTTTTATGTATTTGGAGAGATAAGGTGAATATTGTAAAATCTTTTGGTTAAGGGCCAAATTGAGCAAATTTTATGTATAAAAGGAGGGTGTGAGGTGAGAGTGGGATCAAGTTTTTTTTTAGGTGATGAAGTCCTGATGCTGAGGTGACGGAAGAGGGGTCTTGTTGAAGAGTTTTCAAATCATTCTTGCATATCAGAGCATCGTTATGCTGCCGAATTGCTTGAAGAATGGTGGTGCTTTTGTAATTGATTCTGGAGTTAATCGGATCGGTCTCTCTATTGGAGTGGACCCGGAGACGTAGTCACATTTTGTGACGAACTCCGTTATCAATCGTTGTTTGCACTTCTCTTCTTCTCTCTCTTTATTTCTCTCATTTCCTTCCTTTCTATTATAATCACCTAGTTATTACATTCATTTTGTTATTTCCTTAAGTTAATTTTGATTTAATTAACTTGAAATAATCATTGTAAAGCATTGTAAAAGCTAAGCATTTAAATACTGCAATCTAGTCTAGATCCTATACAGATCATGAGGTGAAGCAGGGGAGGTCTTAGATTGTTTCCTTGTGGAAACTCTTCTTGGCACTAACACGGCTATAGGAGGCATTCTAGTAGCCTTCCTCTTTCTTGTCTGCTCAGAGGGCTCTGCCCTACCAGAGGATGATGGTGAACTGGTGATAGCAACAAGTGTTGTTGTAGGAGAGACGGCTGCAGGGGATGATGCTGCAGGAGAAGGACATTACCCTTTTTCTGAGAATGAGGGTCAAATTCTGGGGACCCTTCTGCCTTTGTTTTACCCTTCTCTCTCCTAGTGCCAGACCTAGTTTGTACCCTAGCAGAGGATTCAGATGTGAAAGTTGTAGGACCAGGTACTACAGGAGTAGATGACCCTTGCCCTGTTCTACTGGTGGACGCAATTTTTTTCTTCTTTTTCTGAGGCTGTGGGGTAAGTACCCTAGGGGGTTGTGGAATTTGCAAGCTCTTTTGGGCAACAAATTGTTGCCAGGAAAGAGGTGAGACATCTCTTAAAGAGCACTCAATCAGTAATTTGATAAGGCCATGGTGAGTAACAGAATTATCTTTCCCCTGTTGGGTTCCGTGGGCACTTTGTTCTATAAATTTAACAAAAAATTTGAAACATTTAAAACTAACCCATGCCTCATATGGCTTAATAATTTGAAATGATGAGAATGCAGGTAGGAGAAACGGCCTTCACAGGTCAAATACCTAATTATGTAAGCAGTGTATTATGAATAAGGAGGAGGCAACGATACCCACTTGCATCCCTGTTTGGAGACTTCCAAAGGTCCATCAGTGGGCACTGAAAACTCAGCCCTTGCAGCTGCAGCATCTAAAGAAAAATTTTCTCCAATGGCTAGAAGCCCGATTACTTCAGCAATTTTTTCTTCTGTTGCAACAACCGTTAGACCCCATACAGTAGCTTCCCTTTCAGAAAGGGTTCTCAAAAATTCTCCAGCAGCCTCCTCATCAAAAGCATTTAAACTCAAGAAATAATTTAGCCATCCACAGAGGCTAAATGCGTGGACTATTTGAGGATTTTGCAATAATAGCTCATAAGCTATAGGCTCATGTTGCACCAGTTGACCACCCATGTTCACAGTTTTCCCCTAGTTGAACTCAATTCCTTGCTAAAAATTTAAATTCTCTGTTTCCCTTTCTGCTCTAGTTTTTCTTCTTTTGTGCCATCACATTTCCTTCTTTTTCCAAAAATAAACCTTTTGAACAAGCAATCTTAATCGTAATTTACAAGAAAAACATGCAATAAAGAAGGACATGCGATCACATTTGGAAAGTACTAGAAAAGTATTAAAGAAAAGTTATTTGTGCAGTTATGGCAGAGGCGAATAGACAGGTTTTAAAAGGTGGATTACCTCGCCCCCTACTTAGAGTATGACATGTGTCCTCACATGTACTAAAGAATAAGCAGAGATTTTGTAATAATGACTGGTACTGTCATAGTAGTAAATGAATAGAATAAAATAAATCAAATATACGATAAGAAAACATATGACGTACCTTTGATAATTGTACATACGTGTGAAGAAAGATAACAGCGTCTGCATGAATTGACAGTTGGGAATAATATCTTAATTAAGGGTGATGTGGACGGATGAAGTGGATGGGTGACATGGGCGGACGAGATGAATGGATGGAATGGATGGATGAGATGGATAGGATGGAAGATAAAGAAGTGAGATAGGAGCGATAAATGAAAATGTAGAAAAAGGGGTTTCCTTTTAAAAAAAATATATTTATTATGGGCATGCTTCTTTCAAAATTACGATGAAGCTGCAAGAAAAAGGCTAATGCCTTTGGCTGCAGGAAGAGTAGCGGGAGGAACCTAAATGAACTGTTGCATGAATTCTTCCTTTGAGACTGGTTTATGGTACAACCGGAGTCAATGGCCATTAACTAGCAATTTGAAGCAGACTGGATCAATTGTCACCAGCTGTACAGCTCCATTGTCAAACACATTTTCAACTTCATAGGGGCCAAGCCAGCATGTTGTGAGCTTACCCTGGTTCTCTTGATATCTAGAATCATATAACAGAGCTCAATCACCAGCAAAAAATTTTCTGGTTTTGATGTGTTGATAATGCCATTTCTTCCTTTGTTGTTGGATTACTTTTGTGTGTTGCAGGGCAGATTTTCTTATTTCGTCCAAAGCATTTAGCTGCAGGAGATGGTCCTTTTGTGTTGCAGATATTTTCATATTGAGTTCAAGAGTTCTCCTCAAAGTTTTGTGTTCAAATTCAATGGGCATCATAGTTGTTTTCCCATAAAGCAGCTCAAAAGGTGTAAACCCAGTTGTTGTCTTCCATGTAGTTCTGTAGGCCCAAACTACTTCAGGAAGTCTATTGATCCAATCTCTTTTATGGATCTCCACTATTTTTGTGAGGATCGTCTCAATTTCTCTGTTTCTTACCTTTTCCTAGCCATTGGCTTGAGGATGATAGGGGTTGGACTTCCTATGTTTGATTTTATAGTCATTCATTAGTGCAGTGATCAGATTTGATGTGAACTGAGCTCCCTGATCAGTTACAAGCTCTCTGGGAACTCCAAATCTAGTAAAAATTTGTTCATACATAAATTTAGCAACTTTTTTATTCCGAGCATAATTCATAGCTTTTACTTCAACCCATTTTGTTACATAGTTCGTGCAAACTAGAATATATGACTTGCCATTTGATGGTGGATCAATTGGTCCCACAAAATCCATCCCCCATTTATCAAAAGGGGTGACTATGACCTACGGATATAGTGGCATGTCATCTGACTTAGTTGGTCTTCCCATACGCTGGCATCTGTCACATTTCCTTGTATAGCCCACAGCATCCTTGTGTAATGTTGGCCAATAGTATCCTATTGTAAGAATCTTCATTGATGTTCTTTTTGCTGCAAAATGTCCCCCACATGGTTCATCATGGCAAGCATGCAAGATATCATATGTTTCATCTTCTCTTACACATCTTTGCATTACTTGATCAGGTCCAGTATAAAATAGATAATTTGCAATCCAAGAAAAATTAAAAATTTTCTCTATTAACAACTTATTTTCTTTTGGGGAAAAGTGAGCTGGTATTCTGTTTGCTGCAAGATAATTGGCAATGTCTGCATACCATGGAGTATGTGCAACAATGGAGAACAAGTGTTCATCTGGGAACCTATCATCAATGACCTCATGTTCAACAGGTGCAGCTGATTGAAGTCTTGATAAAAAGTCAGCTACAACATTAGCTCTTCTTGGTTTGTGAATGATTGTAATGTCAAATTCTTGTAACAACAGGAGCCATCGTGCCAATCTACCAGAAATTGTAGGTTTTTTCATTAGATACTTGATTGCTGCATGGTCAGTATGGATGAATATCTGATAACCTGTGACATAATGTCTAAATTTATTTAAAGCATACACTACTGCAAGCAATTCATTTTTTGTAATAGTATAATTGAGCTCAGGACCTTAAAGGTTTTTGCTGATAAAGTAAATAGCATGCTCAATTGAATTTTCTTTTTGACTTAAAACTGCTCCTATACCAAAATCAAATGCATCAGCATGTATGTGAAAAGGAAAATTCCATTTTAGACCTTGAAGAATAGGGGCTTTAGTAAGCAAGTCCTTTAGTTGTAGGAAAGATTTTTCACAGGCTTCTGTCCACTCGAATTGAAAATCCTTTGTTAACAGGGCATAAAGTGGGCTAGAAATTTTACTGAAATCTTTTATAAACCTTCTATAATACCCTGCATGGCCAAGGAAACTTCTGACATCTTTTTGTTTTGCAGGAGTTTGTAAATTCTGAATTACTTCAATTTTAGCAAGATCGACTTGAATTCCATTCTTTGAAACATGATGACCTAGAACAATACCTTCTTCCATCATTAGAAAACACTTTTCATTGTTTAGAGACAAATTTTTCTCTCTGCACCTTTTCAATACATTTTCTAAATTCACCAGTGCTTCTTCAAATGTGACTCCATAGGTAGTGAAATCATCCATATAAATCTCCATACAGTCGTGAGATATATCAGTAAAAATATTAATTACTGCTCTCTAGAGTGTTGCTGGTGCATTGCATAGACCAAAAGGCAAGACTGAATAAGCAAATGTTCCCCATGGACAGGTAAAAGTGGTCTTATTTTGATCTTTAGGGGCAATTTTTATCTGATTGTACCCACTGTAACCATCCAAAAAGGAAAAATATCTTTTGCCTGACAGTGAGTCTAGTACCTGGTCTACAAAAGGTAATGGAAAGTGATCTTTTTTAGTGGCATTATTCAACTCTCTGTAATCTACACACACTCTCCATTTTCCACCTTTCTTGGGGACAATGACTAATGGAGAAACCCATTGACTGTCAGAGATTGGATAAATAAAACCAGCATCAAGCAACTTTTGAAGCTCACTTTTAACTATTTCTCTAAGTGTTGGATTTACTCTTCTTTGAGGTTGTCTAACTGGTAAACAATCTTCTTTCATATAGATCCTATGAGTACAAACTCTAGGATCTATCCCTTGCATGTCCCCATATTCTCATGCAAAAGTTTTATGCTATTATTGTAGCATTGTTAATAAGTCAGCCTCTTGGGATTGTGACAGCTTGCTATTGACATTTAAACAATGATCTGGAGACAATTCTATTTGTTTAGTTAGATTACTCATAGAATCTACAGGTAATGTTTGTACCTCTTGTGGAAGCAAGTTATGAAAAATTGCAGGAATTTTAGGTAGTGAACTCTCAGAATTTGGTTGCTGCAGGAAACATTGAAGATGACTGCCTTTTGGATTAGATGAACTACCTGTATCAGAGTTGTATTGTAGAATTTGAAAAAGCAAAGTATCCTCACTCTGAAGTTGTGAGAATGGATCAGTTTGAAGCATCATTAATTGAGCCAAGGAATTGGCTTCTTCAGTTTCTTCCCCCATATCTGGCCAAACAGGTTGGGACAAATCTGGTTGAGGTCTAACAAGCAAATACAAAGCCAATTTTTTTGTGGACTGTCCATCAGAAATGGTCATATCTCCAAAACAGCATCCTATAAAAGCATCAGCAGTTGCTAACCATGGTCTACCAAGGATAATTGGATACCCTCTTAAAGTTGTCTTGACTAATAATATTGTGAAATCAGCAGGATACTCCCAAGATTCAACAATGACAATTACATCTTCCACCATCCCATCAGGTTTAACTGTGGAGCTATCTACAAGCTACAGAACTGTGGGTGTAGACCTAATGTTTGAAATATTCAAGGAGTCCATAGTATGCTTTGTCATGACATTAATGGCAGCACCTAAGTCAATCAAAACATTTTTTACAACTTGACTATTTATGTGTATCTGCACTACAAGACTTCTAGGGTCAATATACTTTGGGATGACTACATTTCCCAACATTATATCAGCCAATTTTTCTAAGACATGAATTGTTTGAGGATCATTTTTCTTTCGTCCAGGCTTTTTCAAATAGGCATGTTTAATAGCTTTTCCAAAAATGGGAACATCTTTAATAGCTTGAAATAAAGGGATTTGAATTTGTACATTCTTGAGCTGATCTAGAATGTCAAAAATGGGTTCTTCAATGGATTTAAAAACAGTACTTTGCAACCTCTAAGGAAAAGGTGGGTTGTCTTGACTTTGCAAAATAGGTTCCTTAGAAACTGTATCAGTTATGGGCATATGTTCAGTAGGAACAGCAGGTGCAGTAGATTCTTCAAGGGGAGAATCTATCATTTCAGTAATCAGAGGCAGTTTTGGAGTAGGTAAAGTGGTTCCAGACCTCAAATGGATATCATTAACATTTAAGGCATAAGCTTGATATTGGTTTGCTTCAACAAGATACGCAGGTTGTTGTGGCTGTTGCTGTTGCTTATTATTGGGATTTGGCAATGGCTGGGCACGCATAGGCGTTTATTTTGGAAGTTCAGTATTTGTGACAGTTGCTGCAGGAGGTGGCATGAGGGCCTGTGGTTGTGGCTATAGAAGCTGCAGGAATCCAGGGGACTAGTTTTTCCATTGCTGAGGGCCTCTCCATTGAGGATTTTGTTGCCAATTTCTTGACAGTGGGGTCCATTTCCCTTGTGGCTGCTGCCAACCTCCTTGAGGAGATTACCATTGTGGGTTCTGATAATTAGGCCAACTTGGTTGAGGTGGATTCTAGGGTGGTGGTGGTCCATATGCATGTTGTCATTGGTTATTATAGCCAGAATAAGGATTACCAAAAGTTAAAGGGTCTTGAGGCATACCTTGTCTTTGGGTCCATGGTCTCCTTTGTGCAACAAAGAACACTTGATCATCATCACCTTCTACTGGCTTGAAGTCAGTAGGTAGTTGTCTAGCTTCCAAATTAGCCACCATCTTGCATCTGCAGTCACGTTTCTTTTGTCTGCAGAATGGATAGAACTTGGCCAAAACTATCTCAGCTTCCTCATGTTTCCTTCGAGCTTGCATAGTGTCCAATTGTGTAGCCATATTATTAATGATGTCTTGCTTGAAGTTAGATAGAAAATTTGTTATCTCCATCTAGGAAACTCCACCAGAAGAAGACTTCCCCATTGTATAATGATGACCTCGACCTTTCTTAACTATTGCTCAAGAGTAGTTAAGATGTATTTTCTTTATATCATCCCAAGGCAGTTGGGTTATATCACCTCCTCCCATCAGGTCCAAGGTGTCTATACATGCATCACTGATTCCTCTTAGAAAGATAATTTTATGAGAGTCCTCGTTGAAATTATGATTTGAGTTCCTTTTTAGTGAAAACAAAAACCTGGAAACATAATCTTCTAGACTTTCATCCTCCTTCTGCTGAATTTAGAATATGTCATCACCTTTGCTGGCACTGTTACAATATTCCTTATACTTTTCAAGGAATTTCGTCTGCATGGCTACCCAACCATCTACAATGCCTCTTCCTAGACTCATGAACCATCTGAGAGCTCCTTCCTTCAAGGTGGAAGGAAATAACTTTAGTTTATGAGCGTCTGTGTTGTAGTCATAACTGCGACAGAGGACATCAAATTCAAACAGAAAAGTTTCTGGGTCCTCCGTAACCAGGCCATAAAATTTTGGAAGCAAGGAAGAGGGAATGTTTTTAAAATTGTCAGTATCTCTCTGGGGAACAATGGGAAACTCAAATGCAAGAGATGGATTATTAGGTGGATTATTTGCCATGTTTGGTTGCTAGAATAACAGAGCGAATAGATTTTCCTCAGGTTCGTTGTCAGCTGGGTCAAATGGTAATTCAATAAACAAGTTTTCAGGGAGGAACCTTCCCAGTGCGTCTCTTCTTCTTCTATGCATGCAATATGGTGAGTAGTGGCTTGAAAGATTTTGAAAATTTTTGACTAACAAACTAAACTAATGCTAAGAATGAGTTCTGACAAATTCCTAGCTGGATGCCATCCCCAACAATGGCGCCAAAAATGGTCGCACCCATAAAAGGATGTGAAAATCATGGTAAAACCTTTCCTGGGAATTGGACATTCTGACAAGTGACTAACATCTCTCTATGGATGTTCATTTACTTGTCAAACCAGGGGACATATACTTTAAATAGCGCGGAAAAATATATGCACTAAGAACTAGTTTTGGTCAAATCTTAGCAGAAATAAATACTGGAAAGGAATTATATCCACACTACAGGAAGGTAATGCAAAGTTATTTAACTTAACTATGATTTAATTAAAACAGAAACCATAACAACTACGACTGAAACACAAACTATGAACTGGCCTTATGCTACAGGAACAGGCACAGAGATGGATTCTCTATGCTGCAGGAGCAATATAAGACTGAGTTTGTATGAAAACTTCAAAGATGAAAGCTAACTGATGATCAGCAGAAAAGAACAACTAACTAACTAGCTACAGATACTTACTAAGTGGGCCCCCTTAGCAAGCATCTACTGATTACGCAGGTGCTAAACTCTAAACTTCATCAAACTTTATTCATGAAAACATAATGGTATACATTGCTCTGTTGGTATGGAAACTAACAACAAACTTTGTCTCTTGTCAAACAGATTCTGGTTTTTATTATCATATTGGTTCTTACATGATATCTACTATCACTATGCTTCTGTCTTACTCTAACTATCCTCTCTCTCCACTCACTCGCGCAGGAGGAGTACTTTATTTAAAATCAGGAGAGCAACTAACTAACTAACCCTATCAAAGAAAGACGTGGAAGTAAACTGTATCCTAGAATCAAGGAACAAACTTCATAAATGAATTTATGCGTTCAACCCGATCCAGAGAGAATCTAGCGCTCCACTCTTTCTAGATTGACTGTCATTAAAAATCTTTTCCAACGGTTTTGGTCAAAGAGTCTTCGCCGGAGCTTCCTCGAAGTCGTGCAGGAAATGGATTTTACTGCAAGGCCGAGATTGGCTGCACTTGACTCGATCATTCTTCAACAACCTACAAAACAAAAGGTAATAGATGCAAAAGAAAAGGCGTATGGCACATACACAATTTCCGTTCATTAATCACACATTTAAATCTATTTCATCATTCAAAAACTGAATGTGATATACCAGTCATTTAGAGAGTCAACGGGGCAATAAATGTAATCAAGTCAACACAATAAGTTGTAGGAATATGAAAGTATTTTGCTACAGGATATCCCCATAAAAGGTTTCAACAGAGTTTAAACAGCCACAAAATAACAAAAGTAAAGATATTAAAAGTCCATCATAATATCAAACTATGAGCACTTTTTAAGCTCGTCAGCATCAACGAGCGTACATCTAATTCCAATGTCATTACTATTGACTATAATCATTAGAGGTTTTTCTTGCTTCTGTACTTCCAGAGGTGGGAGTTCCTATAGATAGAACATAATATTCAATGAATCCGCACGAATATGAGTTATCAATGCATTAGCATCCACTAGTCTAGCAGAAGAAGGCAAGAGGATCTTTTGCAAGGCTTCCTGAAGCATACCTTGGTAAACTAGAGCATACTGAAGCAAGTCCCACAGTGAAATCTTATCCAGAGTACTTGAAGTTACTTGAAAAGATCGCAATTATAGGGTGCTTTAGTTGTAGGCTTAGGTGCTGAAGGAAGACTTGATTGTTTATTCATTCTATTCTCATAAGTATGGGCTACCGCTCTATAAGAGGGATCCATAAAAGATCAAGAGAATCACTATCAAATGGAACACCATTGGTAGAACAAATCCTTTTAGGAGAAGGACTAGTGGGAGTTAGATAAATGACTAGTCTCTTAGCTAGCCTTTGAGGTGCAGCAAAGACATATATTACATTTACAAACTCATCACAACTAGTGGAATAATTATTCAAAGAAATATGCTCAACATCTATCCAAGTTGGAGGATCAGATGTGAGTGGAGCTTCATCATTTACTAATACATTATCTCTAAAAAAGAGTGTGTTGAAATAAATATGGGACTCATCATTCATAGACACAACATCTTTAGAAGAGATTGAATTGGGATAAAGAAGAGATCCACTATTCACTAATGCATCATCTCTAGAAGAGAGTGCATTGGAATGAAGGGTAGATTCATCATTCACAAATTCATCATCTCTAGAAGAGAGTACATTTGAATGAAGAGAGGATAGAGTAATGTTAAGAAAGGTATCAATGGTTTCAGCCTCTTGCACCAAAATATCCTTAGAATGAATTTTAGGAGATGGATCAACAAAGAATAATAAGAAAGGAGACAAGAACTCACTTTCACATGCTTGTAAGTGAACTTCTTGAAGATTCTTAACAAAGCTAGAAGAGATGGAATAAAGAAAGATAGAAAATGAATTTTTAAATAGAGAAATAGACATGTTGATCAATCCAGAGCAATCTGAGGGTGACAAAACTAAGAAAAATCAAAAAATTTGTTTTTTTCAATATTTTCTAGATTCTAGTAATTTGTATTTTTGGAGGTCTTCAAAGTAGAATTTGGGGTTGAAACTTGCGTCAGTCCCTAAAATTTGGCTATCAAAGGCATTTTATTTTAGGGATTGAATTAGTCCTCTTAGAGATATTTCCAATGGTCTAAATGGTTCTAAATTTTGAGCACCGAGTCAAAAATTTATGACCCCACCAAGTTGGGGTAAATAAATTCTTAGTTTTTTGAAAAATGTTGTGGTTCATGCCAGGTTCACCAAAATGTAGAGAAGAGGGATTCACTTCTCATAAGTCTCTTTATTCTCAAGATATTCCCAAGGGAAAACTTCCCTAAACTACTTCAGGGAACAAAACGAGAGTTTAGAATCAGGAAGAGAAAATCACAAAGTTTTTTGGATGAACTGACGAGGTCTCAGCCAAAGGATGATAGTGTGGAATGAGGAGGATAGTGTGGAACGCTAGCATCCTAGAGGTGCGTTGGAATCACACGGACTAGAGATCGAGTTTATCACAGAGAAAACAAAGCGATTACTTCTACTCTGATTGTTAAAAACCTTAGAATACAGGAAAGTAGCAAAGTATAATAGAACTAAAATAAAGAAGTATAAATGATAAAGATAAAGAGAAGAAAAGATAGAAACTACTAATAGCAAACCAAGTAGTGAAGCCTCTAGCACGTGAATATCTTCAATACTTGCATGTGTAAGATCTAGATAAATTGTTGGGGTTGTATAGGGGTTTTCCTCAATCAAACCCTTGTTTTGGTGTTCCCACCTGCATGGACAGCCAAATAGATAGAGAGAAACAAATAATGCAATGAGTGATAAAAGAAAACTCCACTCAAGGAGGAGAACCCATATCACAAAATATAGGTGATATAGAGAGAAACAAATAATGCAATGAGTGATAAAAGAAAACTCCACTCAAGGAGGAGAACCCATATCACAAAATATAGGTGATAAAATAAATCCCCTCTTAAGGAGAAGAACCTATATCACAAAATATAGATGCAATAGATAGGGTATGTGTGAAATCCCAAGATGCTCAATGGCACAAGATAAGGAAGGTATCAACTACAAGGCTTAAGGAAGCCAAAGGGAGGGATAGTTGTGAGAGCCAAGAGAGATGCAAAGATCACTATAAGAGATTGGGAGTGTTGTTGTAACAAGTTTTATGGAGCTATACAAGCAAGATACCAAGAGCAAGAGAGGAGGTGTAGGAAGGAGCCAAAGCTAGAGAGAAGCTAGAAGCACAAATTAAGTGAAAAGATCACATTTAAAGAGAGAAGAGGAGAATAAAGAAGCTTCTCGAGTGGTTACTGGAAATCTCAAGCCGTTACCACTAACAAAATTAGCTAACAAGTGGCAAACATGCTCGAAAATGGTCATTTGAATGTTAAAATGTTGCAGGACACTAGTATGGTGTGAAAACGTCTGCCCAACATGCTAGTATTCAGACACATCACACTACAAAATGACACGAACGGGAAAAGCACAAGGTTTAACGCAAAATTGACACATGAGGGTAGCTATTGAAAAATGGGTTTGGAGCATCCTAAGAAGGGAAAAAATCTTATGTAGGGGCTAAAATGAGCCTACACAAGTGTTGGGAGAGTGGACACTAAAGCAGATGCAAGAATGTATGTGAAATTGCAAGGGGTACAATTTTACGAAATTACATAACTAATAAGGCTATCTTTGGATTCATATTTTGTATCTTTTGTCTCACTAGTTTAGCACTTTCAACCAGGACTATGTTGTGCATCACTATCTTAGAATCAATTCTTGGCATATCCAACTAAGTCCAAGCAAAAAGTTCAGGAAAGTCATGAAGCGAAGTTGTATGGTCTTCTTAGTCATCTTCATCAAGAAACTTTCCTATCTTAATCACTTTCTCTACGGTATTTATATCCATCGATATGTCGATTGTATCTCCCAATGGAATTTTGGTTTGTTTTGGGAACCCAAGATTGTATTCTTCATTGTCTTTATCAATCTCATTACTTTCCTTTTATCCATCTTCTTGGTTAGCACTAATCATAGCACATGTAACCTATTTCTTTTTAAGAGGAGTAAATGGATTGTCATAAACTCCTAACATCTCTTTCAAGACTTCATCATCTTCAAAGTATTCCACTAATGTTTCATAATTTGTATCAATCAATTTCAGATGCTTTAAGGTGAGAGTTGTTTTAGGGTTACACATGATGGTGTTGATATTCAATGAGGGTTTTTTAGATGATTGTGTTATCTTAGAAGGACAATATCCCAAACCACTTTTTGCTTCTTATGTGTGAGGCTCTATAGGAACACAGATTCCTTGTTCTTTCCTTCCACATCCTTTTCCACTATAACCAATTTGTTTCATGAACTCATAACCTTTTCCATAAATTATGTCCATTTCTTTTGATTTTGGTGGTTGTTGATAATCTATCTCATAAAAGTTTATTGTATAGCTTGTGTCATCTTCAATGGTAGATGAGATAAATGCTTGTGAGTTTTATTCTAAATTTTGTGTTGACATCACCATTGGTTGCTTTTATTTTTTAGTTTCTTTTTTTCATGATTGTGTATTCTCCCATAAGCGAAGGTGTGAAGTCTAAATATCCCCAATAATCTTCTAATAGCTTCATCACTTTTTCCATATCTTGTTTCTCTTCTTGCATAGGTTCTATGTTCAGTGTTGGAATTAATGTGTTTAGAGGACTTGTCATTCCTTTTTCAACTTGTAAGCAACTCTCAAGCTCAGGATCTATTTCAACTTGGTATACTTTTTTGCTATAGAAATACTTCATGATACGATGAAGAGTTGGAGGCACCATTTGCATCTCATGAATCCAAGGTCTTCCTAAAGAAGATTGTATGAAAGATTATTGAGTATGACATGAATAGGAGTTTGTAATGTAGCCTTTCCAACTACAATAGGAAAATTAATTAAACCAAACAATTGCTTTCCTACATTGTCAAATCGTTGAATCAATGAGGAGTTTGGTTGAATTATTGATTTATCCATGTCAATTCTATCCAAAAGAGTCACACAACACACATTAAGGGCAGAGCCATTGTCAACAAGGGTTCCTTTTATTCCTAAACTATTATAGATAGCTATTATCATGAAGGCATCATTTTTCTTTCTCGTTTCCAAAGGAGGTAGCTTATGTTGATGAAAAGTAATGTCTATGTTAACCACATTCATTCCTTGAATTAGAGCTGCCACATCAATTGCATTTATACAAGAGGAAACCACTACTTGTTGCAAGGCTAGTTGAAGCATAGTAAGGTAATTAGGTGAATTTTGAATTAGATCCCATAGGAATATTTTTTCAAGAGTATTCTTAAGTTTTTCAACAAGATCATACTCCTTCCCACTATTCAAAGGAAAATGAGGGGCACTAGGCAAGACGGGGTTAGGCGAAGGTAAGGATGTTGGAGTTGGTTGTTTTGGTTGTGGATTGTTTCTAGTGTCATATGTATGAGCAATGGTATTATGAGTTGATTGTAGTTAAATATTTTTCTTAGGTGGGTAAATGATAAGTTTGGGTTTGTTTTGAGTTTGAGGCTTATGTGAAGGTGGGTAAAGGATGAGTTGAGGTTGAATCACATTAACCTCTCTTTGTTTCAATTTGTAAACAAGCCTTTTTGGATAAACCTTGTAAGATGAAATCCTCAAGGGCTTCATCTAACATGTCAAATTCATCACTACTAAAAGGCTTGAGGGTTAGGTTAACTTGGAAAAATATATTTGACATACTCAAATAACTATGCTTTCTCCAAGTGGTTCATCGATTTTATAGGTGTTTTTGGGTTTTTTTTTTCTAATGAATGCCAAATATAATCTTATCTAATTGAACTATGAACTAATGTTAGGAATTAAAAGTAGAATAGTGTAATTTTGGAGGATTCTATCTCTGCTCTTTCCTCCCAAATTTTCTTTAAGATCTAAACCTAGAAAATAGAATATTGTGTTGAATTGCTAATGGAGGGTTTTTCTTGGTGAAACCCCTAGTTTGGTAGTTAAACCTTGACAGAAATGATGGATCTTGAAAGTAAATATGAATGTAAACCCTAATCTTAAGTGCATCTAAGATTAGGAGATCTAAAATGCCCTAAAACCCTATTCTAATGTGCAAGAATAAGATGCATAAATGAAACATAGAGTTGATGACTCACTTTCGGAGATCTCTAATCACCCTAATAAGCCATAATAATGCATGCACCTTCCTCTCAGTAGAAATTAGAATGAAAGTGGAGGATGGAATCACTTATGAAACAAGTCATTAGGTTTGTCTTGATGGCTAGTTGCATCTTCCCAACCTAGAATCCATCATGATTCACCATAGACAACCATCTTCAATCCTTGACAATGCAAGATATTGAATGAAAGTGAGCTTGAAGACCTACAAAAACACTATTATGCTACTCCAAGACTTCAACATTTGCTTGCTACTTGCACTTGAATGCTCTTGCAAAAGAATGCTTGAGTGCTCAAGTTAATAATGAATGCTTAGACCTTGAAATTACTTTTCTAGATGAAAATAATGATTTGAAACCTCGTTTATATAAGCACTTCATCTAATTTACCATTTATTAGATCTCAAATGCTGACATCAATGAAAAAATTGAATTAAAAACCTTGATTTCCCTCTCAAACCCTAAAAAAGGGACCACGCGAGACTCATATGCCACTTGTAGTGTATGGGTCCCACCTAGGGGGACTCATACACCCAAGGTCTCATATGAGTCCCATCCTAACTTTTTGGCATGAGTAAATGTTGAGTTGTTAAAAATTTCAATGCCTTTGTAGATTTTTTCAAGATTTTAGTCAAAATAAGCCCTAAGATCCAAAATAAAGGGCCTTAAAGGCCTATTAATGATGCTTTAAAGTGTTATAAATGCAAGGGTGTTAAATTAGGCCCAAAGTAAGTGTGAAATTGTACCATCCCAAGAAGGGAGTACAATTTTCTAGAGTATAGAGGGTAGAGAGGGATGGGGGGAGGTAGCAAGGTAGGGTGAGAGGGATAGAGGGAGAGAGAGAGGGGAGGGGGAGGAGGGACATAAAGAGAGGTAGGTAGAGAGAGGTAAGATAGAAGGAATAGAGGGAGAGGTAGGTAGAGTGAGAGGAGATAGAGAGAAGTAGAGAGGTAAGGGGAGAGAGGTAAAGAGAGGGGGGAAGATGGGAGGGAGGGAGACATAGATAAAAGAGAGGTAGGGTGGGAGGGATTAAGGGAAAGGTAGGTAGAGAGGGAGAGGGTGAGTGGAGATAGAGAGAAGTAGAGAAGGAAGGTGAGGGAGAGAGTGAATTGGGGGAGAGAGATATGGTGGGTTGGAGGGATGGAGGGGGAGAGGATGTAGAGAGAAGTAGAGAGAGATGGAGGTAGGGAGGGAGAGGTAGAGAGAGAGAGGGTGGTAAGGTGGAAGGAATAAAGGGAGAGTTACATAGAGAGAGTGAGGAGCTTGATAAAGAGAATTAGAGAGGGAAGGGGAGAGAGGTAGAGAGAGGAGGGGAAGATGGGAGGGAGTGAGAGGTAGGTAGAGAGATAGGGTGGAAGTGATTGAGGGAAATTTAGGTGGAGAGGAAGGTGGGAAGGATAGAGGGAGGGGGAGAGAGAGGGGAGGGAGGTAGGAAGAGATAGGTAGAGAGAGGTAAGGTGGAAGGAATAAAGGAAGAGGTATGTAGAGATAGTGAGGGATAAAGAGAAGTGGAGAGGGAAGGGGAGAGAGAGGTAGAGAGGGAAGGTGGGAGGGAGAGGTAGGGTGGGAGGGATTGAGAGAAATGTGGGTATATAGAGAGAGAGGGTGAGTGGAGGTAGAGTAGAGAGAGAGAGAGAGAGAGAGAGAGAGATGTGTATATATTGCTCTTAGCTCCTTGTAGTTTTATTATAATAAATATGTCATTTAAAACTCCATTATAGCAATCCATCAAATATTTTTTATAATACATTATATAATATAATATAATATATTTATATTATATAATGAATATTATATAAATATTAGTATATCCTATTATATATTAATTTATCATATATTATTATTATTATTATTATTATTATTAAATAAATATAAATATTTATATTTGTATTTATATTATAACATGTTGACGGGTAGGGGCCCTAGCTCGGTTGGCTAAGTAATTCTGTTGCGGCTCTGCTGGTCACGAGTTCTAGTCTCCCCTGTCCCCATGGTACCGGAGGGTGTGTCGCGCCAGCGCCCCCGGTCACGTTAAAAAGTTTACCAGGCGCACTGCAGTTTATAGGGGGTCGTGCTACCCGATTCCTGCAGTCTAAAAAAAAAAAAATTATAACATGTTGACTTTTAATCTATAGTCAACAAAAAATCATTCTTAAGTTAAAGAAATGGATATCCATTTCTATCGAATATCTATTTTTTAACAATTTTTTTCCTTGATTATTGTCTTGGTTATTGCCTTGGGATTTCTTTGGGATTTGGCTTGGGGGTGTGAAACCTGAAAATTCAACTACCCCAATATGTTTAGAAGGCTTCCAATGGTTTTTCATACTTCACCCTTCATATTGATGAATTTTTTAATGTAATTTTTTTGAAATAAAACGGGTTTATTCAATAAATTGTCAACATTCTACCAGTATAAGATATGCTTTATTTTGAATTTAATGGATTATTATTATTGATCTTATATGTGCACTATGTAAAGTCCCGATTGATATGTTGATTAAAAAAATCAATAACTTCAATAACTTTAAAACAGTTACACATTTTTTGAATCTAAAAGATGCATCACACTCTATGCTTCACAAATTATAAATTTAAAAAAAAAACATAATTTTTTTACCAAGTTAGGGTGGTTGGACAAATGATTTTTAATATTTTTAAAAACTCCTACTAAGAAAGTCATAACTAATTATTTGATTGCAAAAAAATTATAAAAAAATGTGTTACATTTGGCCATGTGTCCTCTACTTATATTGAAGGATTTAGAAAAAAAAATGTTTTCTCATACTTAAGTTAGTTGGACAAATACATGTTTTTCATATGTTTTCAAATTTTAAAGGACTACTACATTGAAATTTCAAATTTTCACCAAATAAAATTGTTTTTTCCAAAAAAAAAAACCTAGTAGCCTACAAACTACATTCAATTTACTACAAATTATATTCCTACATATTTTCTAAGTTTTTTAATAACCTATTCAATTTCTTACATGAAGTTGCTTAAGTTTGTTTTTCTGTATTTTCATTGCCACTTAGAGGATCTGTTTGGCCCATCATAATCCTACACTCACCCCACATGTCTAACGTATGAAAGGGTTTTCCATACTTGCAGTTGTTGCATTATTTTAACGTTATTAATTTTGATGTTTCTAGACATAAATGGTAGTAAATTGATGCACTGTGAGAAGATGTCCTTGCATGAAAATGTTGGCAAAAGGTTTCCATTATGGATGGCACTCATTCTTTCCATCATGGTGCTGATTTGGATGAGACTACAAGTGAGTTTTGGTGATTTATTTTCAGCTCAAGGGTATAGTCATGAAGCTCAACTAGGTATTTGGGATCCTTCACCACATAAGTAGAACAAGTAGGCACAATGGCTAGCCAACATAGGAAACTAATTCACGAAATGCAACTCATATGGCATGATGGAGTTCAACATAATATTAGGTAGGTCAAAGATACATCCTATGGGGGAGTTCATCATGAAGACAAAATTCAAGAAAGAAGAGATAGTAGTTCAAGAAATGAAGAAGGATACCCAAGAGTTACCATGACTCTATGAAAGAAAGATCATGTAATGATAGTTGCAATTCTTCTTAGGGATAAGATGCTTAATTATAATGGTGTTTGGATTTTTGCGGTTATGTTTAATATTGTACTTCTAAGGTGGTTACCAAAGAAAATAAATGTTGAATGGAACTTGAGGGTTGAGGAGCACAAATTTGGCATAGCTAGAATGAACATGGGTTGCATTAGACATGATCCAATATTCACTTTGAATATGGTTCCCAATTTTAGATTTTTTGTCCTCAAAATTTCCAACACACTCCACACTTTCCTTATAGCCAAAGAAGTTTTTTCAATCACATGGGGGGGATTTTACAAGCCATAATCAATGATAAAGTGTTCCAAGCTAAGGCATGATGGTTTCCAACCTTTATAACTATATTAAAGAGATCATAATGTAATAAGTAATAATATTATATATTATTAATAATATTAACTATTCTAATAGTATAATAATTCATTTGGAGTTGACTCACTTTGAATATTGTGATGCCAATGGAAATTCAATCTCACACAAGGTCAACATCATTTTAGAACACTCTCCCTTGGGCAAACAAGTATAAAAGAAGAGTCTCTATTCATTGGATAGCATGGAATTTGGTTTATAATCATATTGTGTGCATTGTCTTGAGTGACTTGAGATGAAAACCTCAAGTTTCACTTCACCAAGTGGGATGAAAAACCTACACTAGTTTCATTAGTGTAAATCCTCAAGGATTTACTTTGAGTTGAATCTGATTTTACATATGCTTTTCAAGAGTTTGTTGTGATGAGTTTGTTGTGATGACTATTGGAGTAGTTGTTGGATTCAAGTCCCAAGTGGGGAGTGTCTTTGATGCCAGTTACTTATTTAGAGTGAAGTATAGGAAGTGAGACACTACCATCATTAGGGTTTCAGACCCTATTTCTGCTAGTTGTTTCATTTTGGGAATCTTCTAATGTGAATATAAGATGAATTGTTTCCTTTAGCATAGGATTTTGGATGTCAAATTAGTATATCCATCAACAAGAAGATGATTTCTAAGTGTTGGAGGTGTATTTTTATTGTTTGAAAAGGATTTAAGGAAGAAAATACCTAAAATAGAAGTACTAGTGATCAATGATATTTAGTTTATGTTCTAGAAATCAAATTGAGGGATAAATGGCTTCAAACATTTGATAGGCTTCTTTTGAGGATTGAAACAGGGTTATGCAACAACAAAGGACAAGTCTAATGAGCAATTGGAATCATTATCAATCATTAGTTGTCAAGATAATTGAAGCTAAGAAACTAATCCACCTCAAGGTAGCTTAAACTAAGATCCAAAATCTTCATATTCATTTTAAGTCTTTGAAGGTATTGGGAGTGATAACTTCTTATGCTTGGAAACTACACTCTTTTGTGGATTCATTGTAATCTAATTAGTGTAACGAAGTGTTGATTATCTATAATAAGAATCTATAAACCATAGTCCGTTTAAAATTTGTAATTGATGTAAAGATTTGATTATCAAATTTGTTGTAACTGTTTGTTTGATAATGGTGTGGTTGCATGGTATGTTGTTTATACTAGAAATAACTAGTTGTTATGTCATAAATTTGATTTGGTGCAAATACATGGCTACTTATTTGGGTTGATTAATGAAACAACCATAGAATTATTTGCACCAACCCACTTGCTCTTTAATCAAAAGATGCCATATTTTAAAAATCTAAAGTGATGGAACTATAACAATCACATAAAATTACAAAAAAAAATTACATACTTTCTAAAATATGTAGTCCAACACCATAACTAGTGGCTTCAAATACACTTCCATTTTTTATCTCAATACCCAAATATGAACAAAGGTGGATCTACATAACTTGGCTTCATTGACAAAGGTGCTTGGTAAGTCATTGAAACATAAACATAAGCTTCAAGCCTTCGCCAACTCTAGAGGGAAAGCATAGAAGGATTTGTATCTGAAAAACCTACACCCTACACCAAAAAAATATGATAAATTTACCAGAAATAAAAACTTAAGAAATTTAAATAACGATCAAAAAAAATTTAAAAAAAAAATTATAAAAAATCACATACAAATGCTAATAGACCACATCATAAAGGAGGACCAAGGAATAATGTCAAGGTTGCTTGTTTTATTTGCAAAGAGAACCATTATGATAGGAAATACCCCCAATGAACAAGCAAACAAGTTAATGCTAGTAACAATTAAGTAAAAAGCCAATCTACTCTAAATTACCTACGACCATCCCTACATCACATGCACATAGTAGTAAACAATAGGCAAGGTAGACACTAAGTTCCACTTGTAGAGATGCCAAATGAAAGAACTAAGAAAAACGGCAAGGAAACCTTAAAAGTGCACAAGCATTGAGAATTGAACCCACATAAATGTATCATTATCAATGGAAGACCCTATATGGCCAGTAATCTAAGTGAGCGGCAAATAGAGGATCATATAGAAGAAGAAAAAATATTATGTTATAATCTGTTTTAATTATTTAACTTCAAGAGGAAGCTTCAATAAGGGGTAAATAATATACTACATAAAAAATAATTTAAAATATTATTACTTTCATATTTTATATTATGACTAATAAAGATTGGATTGATATGATGAAATATGTTTAATTTGGAGTTAATCTCAAAAATAATTCAATCATCTTTAACATTTTTTTATTAGACTTATAATTATTTATAGCTAATTTGATAAATAATTTAATTATTTAATAAGTCATATCATTTCTAACAATTAATTTGATAAATAATTTAATTATTTAATTAGTGTTTTCATTTACATATTAGCCTTATGATGATTTATAGTTAATTTAATAAATAATTTAATTATTGCTATACTTTTCGTAGTAGACCTATGATGATTTTTAAATTGTGATTGTAAATTAATAAAACTTAAATAGTTGTATTATCTTAAATTTTGTGAAGTACATAAGCTCTTAACATAGGGAAGATATCATGCATGGTAGCTTTTGTCGTGGTTTTGCAATGGCATGAAAGATAATTCATATGAATTGTCCACACTTCACCATCCACAATCATTCTACAGCTTCCAGGTAAACCATTATGATTTGCTTGACAATGTAAAGACATTTACTGTAGAGTAGTTGTGATTTGCATGGACGAGAGTGATGTATTTAATTATTCCACCCTGTTTTATTGGTGTCTAGTTTGTCTATCATAATGTAAATGAAGACTATGAATAATGGTGTCACAAGGTTTTATTATGGCCATCATTGTGATAGTCTTCTTATTTGCCTTTTCCTATTGACTTGTTGATTATTTTTTGTTTTGTAAACCCACGACGGGGATATTGTATAGGAAGTCCTGATTGTTAATGTTGACATGGTATTGATCATATTGGCTGAAAGAATATAAAGGAGTATCACAATCAGACCGTAATCATTCAACTCAACCCACAGCTATAATACCAAATACTTCCAGGCACCCCACATTATGCGACTTATCTACAACATTACACATTAGCAACTATTTTTCTTTTTTCAAATCATTACCATGCTTCAACATTATTGATTGGTATATTCTTCACGATACCAGAGGTGCTTCCTGTCTTCAATAAACAGAATCAAAGCTTTCTTCTCGTGAACCTTAGCGCCAAACACAATGATACTTAAAATAATTTGGAATAGATTAAAATTAAACGATATCCCCGAATACCATATTAAGGTTCTCATGTTTAGGTTTACACTAAGCTACTAGAACATCAATCTACACCTTAGACTTTCACAAGTAAACCTAACATAGTGCCCATGGGGTACTTTTCATTGCCTGATTTCACATTAAGAAATGTACTGTTTAAATTTTACACAGCAAATAAAATAATACTAGTGTGGTTCTACTTTGGATGTCATTGTACTTATTTCCCAATTTTCTCGATGCATTTTCTTTTCAGAAACGTTGGTCACCACTAAACCCTTAATTCAACTGCTTAACATCATTTGGAACCTTCCCCTTAATATTCTTTGTATCATTTTGTTCAGCCTAGAGAACATACTCCATAAATTAGATGTGCTTTAAACAATTGTATTCTTTGCATCATTTTGTTCAGCCTGGAGAACATACTCCATAAACTAGATGTGCTTTGAACTTACATTTAACTTGTAGCATAAAATTGAATACATGATTATAAAAAAATAAGGAATTAAACAAGTATTCAAACCTATTATATGATGTATTATCAGGATTCAACTGCATAGTTTGAGTCAAAACTCACTGATCCATTTCATGAGCCACCTAGATTGTCTATGTTGTCCAATCTTAATAAAGCAACTATTTATTCCACATTCGAACATCTGTAGAAGAATTGGGCATTTCTCCCCAACAATAAGAGACCAACATTTTTTGGAAAAATAACATCCTACCAACGGCCACCATCTTGGACAAAGGCTAATCAGTTTCTACAAATGTGTATATAATACGACGGCTACATAAATTCTTTCAACTGGGAATTAGATGCCTCCAAATGATTTATCACTAAAAGATAAACCAGACAAAGTGATGGTTACAGTTCCTATATATTAAAATCAGTTTTCATATTTTCTCGAAGATGAATCATTCCCCTTGGGCAGATTTGCACAGTGAAATAAACAATGGTAAATATACTTTTATTGGTACAAATATACCAAGAACTTTGGTCAAATTGCCTGAAATGTAGCATGATTTTGAACACACCTTTATTGGTACAAAGATGCCAAGCCAAACTTAGACAAGCATGTATTATATTGTAATCTGATTTTATTGTGTATTCAACTTACAAACTGTAAATACTACAAACTGTTTATAAGACTCTTAAAAATCCATTTATCATCCCTATTAGCATTATAAGTGCTTCTGATCTCCATGGCTTCTTTGGTGTGCTGTTGTTCTGTATATTCATCTGTTCTGGTAACATTACTCTGTTGCAGATCTGCACAATGATATTTTACTCTGGTTTCAATCGAGCAGCCTATTTTCCCAATATATTGTCTATACGAGTAATAGATAAAATAACTCCCAAGATCTCCTCAGCTTGTCCTTCAAAAGTGATACGATCCCCATACATCTGTTTTTTATAAAGCAAAATCTGATTCATGGGCTATAAAATAACCAGCTAGGTATACACCATAATTGTACCTTCTTAATTGACAATAAATACGTACTACAGGCTTCTCAATACATTTAAAATAGTCTTAATTATCATGCTGTCCAACAACTACAGGCTTCACTGTAAAGTAATAACCTAATTTAGAGCCCTGCCTAGTAAATACACAAGTATACACCTATAAGTGCCATGATTGTCTTTGGTTCATTTGACATCTCCAAATGAACTCTATGATTAAGTCATAATGATTGTATTTTCCTTTGAATGCCATTAGTGGCCACAGCATAATGTGTCTTACTTAGCTTCCTTTACCCTTTGAATAAAAAAATTATAACCTTCAGCTAAAAATGAAGGCAGCACCTTTTAGCATTATTACAGACGAATAATCCAAACAAGTTTAACAAAAATAATTATTTATGTAAAATCCCTGGTAAATAAGATGCAGATAAAAGGTTTCACATTTCAGTAGAATTAAGCAAGCAAATACTCCATATGAAAACTACACTTACCATCTGCCTGTTTATATTTACTTAAAATACAACTTACCACCACTAAAGTATGCACACATCCAGGAGACGAAAAAAATTCAAAAATATTAAATAGCAGGTATCCTTGAAAATTACTTACTTATCCATTTACATTACCTAGAACTTGCAGATAATATATTACATAAGAAGCCTCACAAAAACATACTTATACGCAGACAGCATAAGAGATTCAATACCACCTTAAAGTTACAAACCTTTTTTCTTTAAATACAAACTGCTCACTTAGTTAAGTGGTGTATCTAGGTAGTTAGATCAGATCCAACCGAACCCTATCAACAAGTCATCCTAGAACTTGCACATAATATATTACATAAGAAGCCTCACAACTTATACGTAGACAGCATAAGAGATTCAATACCACCTTAAAGTTGCAAACCTTTTTTCTTTAAATACAAACTGCTCACTTAGTTACTTGCTTATCCATTTACTTACTTATCCATTTACATTACCTAGAACTTGCAGATAATATATTACATAAGAAGCCTCACAAAAACATACTTATACGCAGACAGCATAAGAGATTCAATACCACCTTAAAGTTACAAACCTTTTTTCTTTAAATACAAACTGCTCACTTAGTTAAGTGGTGTATCTAGGTAGTTACATAAGATCCAACTGAACCCTATCAACAAGTATCCTACTTGTCTGCAGCATATCTTCTTCTAGTCTGCACGCTGCAGAATGCTGTTTCCCTGCAAATCTCAACAAACAATAAAATCAATAGGAATAAACAAATCCAAATCCATCAACTCTCTATTTCACATGGCTTATACGACCATTACAATGAAGCTTTAGTGCTGCTAACAATCAAACTTTAGACATGCTTATAGCAAAAACACTGAGACAGATATAAAGTGACGGAATGAGAAAGAGAGGGAATATGGCTGCTAAAAACATGATGGACCAGACCAAGGCAATTCAGGCAATTAGAATAATCGGATTATTCTTGTGTAGTACATTGCTCTCTTAGATTTGATTGTATGGCATTTACATGCACAAAACAAAATTACTGAGCTAGGCTTTCACCAAAAAGAAAAAAGAATAGTTCACAAGCATCCCATATAACTGCAGGCAAGATTGCAGACTCCCATCTGTAATTAGATATTATTCTAACAAGCAATTGTACTTAAAAGAAAGGTTGGTACCTGTTGAAAATTCCTCTACACCATGGGTAAACTGACTCTCCTCTTAAAGAACCCTAAATTAGATAACTTAAAAGTTAAAACTGAAAACTAATCAAAACAGCAGAACTTTAAATGAAAGAATTTACAAACACACAGTAGAGAAACGCTATCTAATGAATACTCAGCTCTGCTCCAAATCACATCGTTGTTTTATTAATCAGAAAACAGAAGTTGCAAAGCTTTCAAACACACTCTAAAAACTGAATAATTAGAACACCCATCCTAAGCCTTGTTTTATAGCTGACAAAGAGACCCAAAAATATTCTGGATCCTAAAACTGGATACATCAACCCTTGATCTAAGTTTATCCTAGGAATTTATGCCCTTACATAGACAAAGTCAAACTTGTGAAAAGCAAACTGCTGAATAAATAACCGCTATTTTAAAACTGAAAAACAAACTATGCAAAAGCAACTACTAAATCTGGACAGCCATGAATAGAAGTTCCAAGAATGGAACAGCCAAGAAGAGGACAGCCAAGAATATAACTGCTGTTCTCTATGACTGTATGCTCTGCTGAAGTGCACCTAGATTCCACACATGTGCCCTACTGGAGGAAACATTCTGAGGTACCATAATCTAACACTCCCTGTTACTGAGTAATGTGTTTTCCACCAAAACCAATCCCTCCCTGAACATCTCAAAATTCCCCTTAACAAGAGGCTTCATTAGAATGTCTGCAACCTGCTAATTTGTCTGAACATGGTCTAGAGCGACTGCTCCCTTCTAAACTCTGCCTCTGCTAAACTCAATAACACTTAAGTCTGCTTGCCATTGAACCAGGATATGACTCCTGAATTCAAACTGAAGCAACATCCTGAAGTACTCTTCCCTAGTCTACATTTCCTTCCCAATCAAGATCCACAAATCCATGTAGCATCAACTCATTATCCCCTGCATATCTCAGACCAAAATGTATTGTGCTCTTCAAGTATCAAAGTAGATGCTTTGAAGCAACCCAGTGAATCAGCCTCAGGTTAATCATGAACTGGCTCAAAGTGTTCACTACAAAACATATATCTAGTCTGGTATTAACCATGTACATCAAGGATCCAATCAACTACTTGTACACCAAAGGATCTCACAAATCTAAATCCAAGTCAGCAAGCAACTTCAGTTTCTATATCATAGGATTGGCAATGGGTTTGCACTTTGCAATCCATCATCTAGAACCTCTTCAGAATGTCAGCTATGTATTGTCCCTACCCAAGGAAAACCTCATCTATATTTTACCACATCTCTGGACACAAGAAATAGTGCATCAGTCCAATGTCCTTTATGCAGAATCATTTGGCCAACTCTTCCTTGCGCCCTACAATGAGCACCTCTGAACTCCTTGTAAGTATTAGGTCATCTACATACAAGACCAAAATCACAACTCAAATCCATCAAAAAAAATGCAAAGTGGGATCTAAAGCTATATTGGCAAAACCCAAACCTAATCAATAGATTCAATACTCATCATTCCAGGAGTAGCAAGCACAAGATGCCTGCTTCAGCCCATAAAGACCTTTTCTTCAACCTACATAATTAAGTCTCTCATCCATGCACTTGAAATCCTCTTATCTCATTAATGTGCACTTCTTCCTCAATCAGGCCATTCAAAAAAGTTGTCATAACATCCATTTGATGTAACTGCCAACCAATAATAGTTGTTAAGACATAATGGTCCGGATAGAGGTATACCTAACAACTATAGAAAAATTCTCCTCATAGTCAAATCCCTCTCTCTAACAGAATCCTCTAGCTACATACCAAGCCTTGTAATTCTCCAAGCAACCATTAGCTACATGCCTCACCTTGTACAACCACATTGAATCCACCACTGATTTCCTCACTGGTATCGTCCCACACATTATGCTTCATGATGAAGTTGTACTCCTCCACTATGGCATCCTACTACATCCTTAATATTGGAGGCTTTGCATCAAAGATAGAAGATATCAAAGCAACATAATTCGGAAATTTCTTAGGAGGATGACTTACCCAAAAAGAAGCTTTTGGAGCATCAACTTATTCCTCTGCCTCCTACAATGTTTGTTGAAGCCATTTTGGATTCCTAGCTATGCTGTGGGTAAGTTTCTCTCTTTACTTGTACTAGAACCTGCCTTATCTAAACATGTGCTTCCTAAAACCTATGGATCAACACTTCTAGTAAAGTATTGCCTCCTCAACTGCTGGAAGCTCTTGTGACTTGGAAGACCATGCATGCTCCTCCACCTTCACATCCCAACTCACTACTATGTTCCTCTAAGATAGAACATAGATTGTAAGCATTAGAGGACTCATTGTAGCCAACCAAAATACCCTTCAAACTAGAGGGTCCGAGCTTCATCTTCTCCTCTTCTAAAACATGAATGAAACATATGGTTTCTCCCCTATATAAACTTCATCTATTGTCTTGTTCTTCAACACTCTATAAGGACACTTGTTCAATATGTAGATTGTACTACAAGCTTCTACCGAAAGAAACATAGGCAGATCTAAGTCATAAACCATAGACTTAACAATCTCTACTATGGACCCATTCCTTCTCTACAACCCCACTCTATTGAGGGTTGTATGTTACAGTAAACCCACTCTTGATCCCTACTTCTCCATGAAAAAAATTAGTCATTGGAGGTATATTCCACTGCATTGTTTAGTCTTAGTAGCTTGACCTTCCTACTTGTCTCATTCTTAGTAAGGAATTTGAATTCCTTGAACCTACTAAAGACCTCATCTTTAGTCTTCATAAAATAAATCTAAGTCTTTATGGAAGAATCATCAATGAAAATAACATAATATAGATTACCTATTAATGAGGCTAATGACAGGTCCACAAACACCTAAATGAATCAGATCTAGAATCCCCCTTGACTATGCCCACTAAACAAGGGCTTGGCATGCTTCCCAAATGCACACCCCTATCTCCTCCACCTTTAAGTTAGGGAATCGAACCACCATGTCCTTTAAAAGAGGCCACAATCCATAGTCCAAGTGTCCAATTCTTTTATGCCAAAGCTTGCATTGATTATCACTATTGGTCAACAAAGCTCTTTACTTCATTGGATCTACCAGCAACCTATAAAGGCAACCCTTTTGAAGTCCCTTGGCCAAGACTCGACAAAGATCAAGGTTATGCTTCTTCATGAGTACTTGTTGATCATCAAACTTAACCTTGCACTTCAAATCTATTAGAAAAGAAATTGAAAGGAGATTCTTAGTCATTCCAAAAACATAAAGTAGCTCATGTAGCTCAAGAACTTCCCTTGCTCATATGCATAATGAGATAGACCCTATCCCAATCATTGAGTGTTTGGTATACTCACGAAGGTCTACTTGCATGCTAGTATCATGTTCCTCCAATCTAATGAAGGTGACATGTTCTAAGTCATATGTCTCAAGACTCCACTATCAACATACATTCCAACACTTGAGATTGTGTTGGTGGAGAGCCACAACACCATGGCAAAGGTATTATCAAGCATAGCGTTTATGCTATTTGCAACACATCCCAAATTTTTGATAAAATCAAGGAACCCCATTTTTTCTTTTGTCTTCTTCTTTGCCTGAGTCATCTTTGAATGCCCATCCTCAATATCTAGTTAGATACGGACTCCTTGGTCAAATTTGTGCTTGGAGCCACAGCAATCATTTGCCTAAATTGCAAAAATCCCCAAATTTTTCTAGGTATGAGTGTGTTTTCTACCCTTGGATGGGCTTTCGAACTTTTCTCCACTAGCATGCTTTCCTCCAATCCCCACTTCTTCACATTTTTGGTTTTCTTCTAAGCCTTATGCACCTTTTGGGTTCTAAGCTTTCCTTGATTCCTTACCATGAAGTTCCCTAAAATTCCATTCCGCACCCTAACTTTTCCTACACATTTTAGGCCTCCAAGATTTTGGTTTCTTTTGTAAGGTTGGTGCCTTTGTCCCCTTGGTTGTTCAGCACCGCCCTCTGGATTCGTGACATGGCTTAACCGCCTCCCGTGGATCTTGTATAAATTTGGCGTTTGTATAAATCTAGTCAATCTTTTACGCCAAATTTATACAAGATCCACAGGAGGTGGTTAAGCCATGTTACTAATCCAAAGGGCGACGCTAAACAACCAAGGGGATGAAGGCACCAACCTTCCAACAATTTCCACTTGGGCTTTTCTTCCAATGTCACTTTTCCTCTTTGCTTTCAGCTCTAGGATTTCAAGAATATACTAAACTATATATCGCACAAATGGTCAATGCATGACCCCCAACATCCTCCTATCGTCTTCCTTTTGATCTAACATAACTGTTTGTCAATTCCCACAATTCATACATTGCACTTTTCTATTCACCCATGGCTAATCAGATTGTGAATATTCTTTTGCTTCACCACCATCCATTAGGAATCGAGTATTCAATATTCCTAATCCCAAACATCTTTTTTCCTCCAAGTCCCCAATACTAGGCTTTCAAGATGTATGTTATTGGTTTCCTCTTCCTCAAGTTCTCCAAACTCTAAAGTTCTTGCCATCTCACTTTCGTTTACCTTTGAACTTTCAAAGTTTTTTGTCCTTCCTTGCTTTGCCAACTCAAGGATAAGGTACCCCACATCCTATTTCCTACCAAAAGTTGCGGCTCCAATTTTTCTTTGTGCATCTATTTGAGCTTGGTAGTAAGTCATATTCTTGAGCCCCAAGCCCCAAACTCCAACAATCTATTAACTTTCATTCTCCTTGCCATTCAATATCAGATCTTCCACACTTATAATCCCCTTGTTGTTGTCCTTTTGATATTGAGTATGTGTGCATCTCGATCTACACTTTCCTTTGCCTTGCAAACTTCCAAGAGAGCTCATGCTCCACACTTGCTAGCATTAAGTACTCCATCTCCTTGATCCACAAGTCCCATCTTCAGATCTTGGAGTTTTCACCTTCTATATTCCCTTGTGCCAAAGTTCATTTCCTCAACATCTTGGCACTCCAAAATCCAATTCCGCACAACACTATGTCTTTGATGCTATCATTATTGTCAAACGTTTGGAATTTTCCCTAGTTGGCTCCCTTAGCATCTTCATGTTCTAGGCTCTACTTCCCGATTCCATGCTCCTTTGTCCCCTTCATCCCTTTGAACATTCTTCCACCTACATTCTCTTAGCAATCAATATCTGTGAACCTTGACTCCCACCATCTTGTCACTTCCCCTTGAGCCCATAGACTTTTGTCTGCCTTTTGCAAACTCTATGAGAGGACCCCAATCCCCACGTCCCCACAATGTCACCACTTTCCCTTCCCTCCTATGGTCTCTAGCCTTCCCAATTCACTAGGCATCTTAACATCTAAAAACTTGAAATCCCAACCTCTATTAGCATCTGCACCTTCAAACTTTCAAGTTGTCCCATCCCTATGAACATCTTTCTCCTTGAACATCTAGCATCCAAAACTCCCAAATCCCGTTCCTCTACACATGTACTACCCTTGGATTGTATTAATGATCACATACCTTTTGAAACCATTTACCTCACATCCCTCTAGCATTAAAATTCTCAAATTCCCGATGCTTTGACCAAGCCTTGAACCTACCTCTAGGCAAGTATTGAGCTAACAATAATGCACTCATTGGAGCTTCATAAGACTAGTGAAGATCCCTAAATGCTTGCAAGTACCTGTGGGCCCCACAAAGACGATTTTAGTTGATTGCTGAAAGAGAACTTGCAACCATAATAAACTATTTCTACTTAACCCCGCAAGAGAAAAATACACAAACAAGTATTCAAAATCCACAATGCGAAAGAATAGATAAACATAACATCAAGACCCTCATGGGGGAAATACCCATCCTCTAAAAGCAAACACATACTAAATGTATTATCTCATGAACAACAATTATAGTACACTTATAGAGTCTCCATGCAAGTCTTTTGAAACATCAAGCTCCCTAATTGCACTCCATGTGAACAAACAAATAAGAGTTATGTTACCACACATTCCAAACCATGCTTCTTCTCTTCACATATGCAACTTACAAGAGATGCTCAATCAACCTTAGTCAACAAGCCAAAGGTTACGATAGCCAACCTCAACAACTACTCATGTGCTTGTTTTTATCAAAATAAGCTTGCGAAAAACCACCAAATGGTATAACATAAACCAAGTGCCTAATACCATGAGCTTACAAAACCATGTGCCCCTCATTTACATTTTGGTACTAAGTTGTCCCAATACTAAATATTTTCCTAATGTTCAACCCACATTAAATATTTATCCCAATGTTACAAACAATAGACAAAGCATTTCCAAGTATGTCTAACCCATGTGGTGAACACATCCGTAGATCCCTTAGGTGCATCACAAATGACATTAATTTTTACATTATGCAAGGTGAACAACACACCTTTTTCCAACAATAGCCATGTGATTTCTAATTAAAAAGGATAATTTGGATGCACAAGCCCACATGGGCATGGTCACTATGTTTGTAATAGTAACCCTCATTGACTAAGCCCAAGTGGGCTAAGAATGAAATGTAATGTAGGAGATTAAGAATTATTATTATTATTATTGCATCAATTGAGAAGAGAAAGTGACGGTAAAAACTAGTGTTAGGAAAGAAAGGGCATTCTTCTTTCCCTGTGTGTGTATATGGTGGGGTATAGTTTGAAGCATAGGCTAGAACTTGTATGATTTGTAAGCATAAAGATCATATTTGGACTAGTAATCTTTGTAACACACTCAATTTGAGCTTGTAGCGTCGTAAATTGCATACCCTTGCAATCTCACACTGTGTTTTGTGCTCACTTTGGTGTCCTTTCCCTTAGTGTTTGTGCAGGCTCACTTCAACTCCTGCATCAAACTTTTCCCCTCTCAAGGTGCTCAGACCTTCTATTTCAAGGTCACTTTTTCATGTTGCCTTTATGTTAGCCTTATGTTTTTCTTCTCTCCTATCATTCTTTAGCATAAATTGTCTAGACACTATGGCCTAGCATGGACATCAGCACGTAGCGCTAGCATCCCGTGACAATTTGTCATTTGAAAGCCATTTTTGAGTGTTTCTCCATTTGCCACCTTTCCAGGTCAATAGAAACGACTCAAGATTCTTCCAAACAGCTCGTCAGCAGCCTTCTCTTCCCTCCTCTTCTCATTTAGAAACTAATTTTCCATTTTGGACAACTCTCTCTCTCTCTCTCTCTCTCTCTCTCTCTCTCCCCCCTCACAACACTCAAGTTTTACACAACTCTCTCAAGCTATTTTATAGTATTTTTTTAGCTCTTTTTTTCTCTCTTTGGCTTCCTCAAGCCTTGTAGGTAATACCATTCTTGTTTTTCATTGTTATCACAAGAACTTTCTTTCTTTGTGTCCCCAAGCACCTTGGGATTATCACATCCCTTCAATATCTCAGTTTAGTCATTGTTCTTACTTCTAGACACAATTAGAATAAGAACACACACTATTTCTCCTTTATCTATCTATCTTGAGCCCTTGGCTACTATGTAGGTGGAAACACCAAAGCAAGGACTTGGCTGAGGCAAATCCCCAAACAGTCCCAAACATTTTTGTCATCTTGTTGTGCTTGCAAGATAGATAGATTCTACATCTCAAGTCGTGCATTATGGGACTTTCTACTCATGTTTGTGGGATGACAATGCGATGCAAGAACGTTCATGCGACGCACTGGTGTCCTTGACCAAGATTTCTAGCTTTCTATCCCAAGTTCTCTGTTATTCATATTTTCATTTCTATAATTAAAAAGATAATTATTTTTTTTATTTTTGTATATTTTCACCAGTCTATTCCTCTTTAAGCATTTTAGTTAGTTGATTTTACTTGAGTGTAATTTGTGAAATTTACTCTCAAAAGAACCAAGCTTTCCTTTTGTTAGAGTCAAATTTCCTACGTTATTGTAATGTCCCTTTTTGGGATAACCCAAAAGCTTGCCCTTGGTTTGATTTAATCCACCCTTCTTAATGCTGACTTAGTCCCTTTCTGCTTATTCACATTTACTCATTTGATCCCTATGCAATATGCAATGTTCTTTTAAAGCTCACACATACCCTTTGCTGAACATAGGCCTCTTAGGAGCACTTAAGGTCGGAGTATTTAATGTATATATCTGCCTAACTTTTCCTTCATCTCTGCATAAACTCTTCACACAAACTGCTATAAACTCTTCTTTCAATTTTTATATCTACTTAGAAATCTACAATGAACCTTCTTTAAATCTGTTAATAGATTTGTTTCTAAATCCGTTCATAAGTTGCTCAAATTTGCTGTTCAAATATGCTCTATAAGACTTCTTGAATTTGCTTCTTGAGTCTGCCCAAATCTGCTTCATAAGTCTACCTCTGTTTAAGTGATTTTTCCCTGTTCTTCCCATCTATCGATATTATATTTTTGCTCTTCTATACCCCTCTCTTCAATATCCCACCCCTTATATATTTAATATCATAATGATGAAGCACACCTCTTTGGAAGAGATGTCCTTTTAAATGGGACATGTCTTTTTGTTCGGGAAGAACTAATCACTGTTTATTTAATATTGATGCCTAAAGTCTAAGTTGCTGCATGATGTAATCGCTACCTTGATTAATTGATCGCAGCTCTTCACATGATACGATTCTAAGGAATATGTGCTCCTTAATAATAATACAGTTGCTGCCTTTTATTACTGTCTTTTAATATGAACTTGCTATTATATTAATTGCACTTTTAGCTGACTGTTTTTAATATATTAATTTTAATTCATAGTTGCTTTTAGACTTATTTCCAATAGGTTATATTAATATATTATATGTATCTATATATATATATATATATATATATTTCAGTATTATATCATAATGATTATAATAATATTTAATTTGTTAATATTTATATTTGTATTTTCAATATTTATATTTTTTTTTATTTTATTTACTTGTTTGTATTTCAATACTTCATATTTTATCACTAAATTATAAAAGCATTAAATCGCTAATATGTATTTTATTATTTTTTCCTCATTTATTTGTATTTTAATGTGTTACAATTTTGGGGACACGACAGTTATAGAGCTTAATCAATGTTGTTTGTGAATCCAATGGTTACTGTCCGCACATGTAATATGGTACTTGTTTCCTTTATTATATTCACTTGCAAATATGATCATGAAATGTATGCTTCCATAGAATCTTGCATAGATTATGTCATGTGTCGAGGTAAAACTAGTAATGACACAAGCTATAGCTATCATGTTTACAAAGAATATTCCCATGTGACAATGTTTATTCTTGCAAATGATGCACTTCTTTTCTCTCTTTCCCCTATTTTCTTCTCTCTTTCTCCTCTTTGCCTTCATCTGTTTTCTTTTCTTTGTCAACTAGTTAGGGTAGGATTGGATTAACTTTTCCCTTCAAACTAAGTTTCATGAACTCTATATCCACCTGCACTTGTATCATCCCCAGAGCCCTTGTTATAACAGCATCTCATCTGCCACTGAATGAACCATGCAAAGCCAAGAGCTAGCAACCCTACCACCTTGGGAAAATTGCAAAATCTCCTTTCAAGAAAGGAATCAGCCCCTTTGATTCCTGATGGTCTATTGTGTAGTCTTCACCTGATAAACACCTGACAATCAATTTATCTACTCCTGAAGCTTCTACACTCCTTGCAATCCGTTTCTGTTGTTGCTGCTTGCCCTTCCCCTTCTTCTCTAGACACTAAGAAGCATAGTGGCCATACATATTGTAATTGAAGCACTTGATATGACTTAAATCCTTCTTCTGGTAACTAGAAGACCATAATTCTTCTTTCTTCTTCTAAACATCCCTTGATCCTTTCTCTGCTCCCTCCCTCACCTTCCCGATGAGGGTCTGGTCAGGAACATTATCCTGAAAGCTGCTAGAGACTTGTAGTCTCATCTCCTCCAATAAGAGCATCACAGAACTGCTTAAGTCAAGTAATTTCTATCAACCATTGATAATCTAAACAAAGTTGTGCCACAGTGGGTTGAAACCATTCAGAGCAATTCAAACAAGCTCATTATCTTTGATTTAATCACCAACTACACCAATCTGATCTCTAAGCTCTGCTAGCTTCATTAGATAGCTTGCAGTTGTATTTATCATGCTCATGTGGGTAGTGTTGAGCTTGTTCCTCAAAAACATCATCCTAGATACATTCACACTCTAGTACAAGGTTGCCATGGCATCATACATCTCCTTAGTAGTCTTCTTGGTGGCAATATGAGGGATCAAATGCTCTTCACCAAATTCAACAGGATTTATTTCACCTTCACTGCCTTCTTGTGCGTGGACAAATCTTTAGGATCTGTGGTAGGCAAAACCTTCTTCTCCACAATGTATCATAACTCTTTTTCAACTAGGATATTTTGCAATCTTAGCTTCCATAGCACATAGTTAGAGGATCCCTCCAACAAACAACTCTCTTGCATACTAGGAGTTGCCATTGAAGAATTGTTTGAACAAGCTTAAATTGCCATCAAAGAGGTCTCCTGCTGCACCAAGTCCCCTACCTCAAAACAAGGAAAATTTGACTGTCCAAGAAGGAACTACACACCAAACGACTGCAGTGGACACAGGGATGCCCATATGGCTGGATTCTACTGTATAGAAGAGAAAAAGAGAATATGGACCAGCTGCAGATGAAATCCAGGAAGGTGTGGAATTATTCAAAGCAGCAAAAATCTCTAGATTAACTAGGGCTTCACACCCCACAACTATTCATAGGTCCATGTGCCAATTACTAACACAATTCTGCTTCGATCATCAATACTTTGGACATACTGCCCATTGAAATCCTTGGATCCAGACAACTAGCCTATCCATATAAAAAATCTGGAAGGTTTTAAAAACTTGGTTCTAATAACATGTTGAAAATTTCTCCAAACCATGTTAAGCAGACTCTGATCTAAAGCTAATCAAAGCTGCTGAACTTTCAATGCTAGAGTCTACAAACACATACAGTACAGAAACAATAACTGATAAATATTCAGATCAGCTTCAAATCATGTCACTGTTTTAAATTAGAAAACACAAGTTACAATGCTTTGGAACACGCTCTAAATACTGAATAATTGAAACATCTAACCTAGGCCTTCTTTTATAGCGCTGAAGAAAAGACCCTAAAACAAAGAATGAAGAAAAACCCTTATAAAACTTCAACATGAGAAATACTGCCCTATTTGAAAAGAATGTCAAAGAAAATCCTAAATTCATATAATTTACAGTTTAGTCCCTCTAAAATCAGCATATAAATTTATAAGAAAAACAGATAATTTTTAATAATGATAAATTTCCCAGCATCTCTAGAATGATGACTTAGTTTCAGCAAAGCTATTACTAGAACAATTGAACAAAGTGTCATTCTGACAAATAAAGAAGCAATGAACATGAATACACTAACAATCAAAAGAATACAACTTACCATGGATCATACCAAAAGCAAAGAATTAGGCTAGTAGCCTAATCGCTGTCATCATCACTGTCATCATCACTTGACACATCATACTGGTAAATAGTGGGCTGCAACGTTCGTCTGCGAGATCTATCAGGGATAATATTGTTAGGATCAACCCCGTGCAAGGATTCATCAGAAAGATCTCCCTCATCATCTTCATCGCTACTTTTTATTGCCTTTGATTTTGGCTTTCCCTTGCCTTTCAGGAATCCTTTTTCTTTATCATCTTTCCCCTTGATATTCTGGCCTGAACCCATGCCTTTTACAGGAGATCTCCCCTTAGATTGAAGTACAGGCTTCTTCACAGGTTTCTTCTTTTGATATGTCTCTTCATCTTCAGAGTCTTCATCATCATCACCAGACTCAGATGTGGTATCTTCTTCTTCCTCTTCCTCCTCTTCAGATTCTTCCTCTTCATCAGTCTCATACTTGTCCATCTTTGATACACGCTTTGGCTTTGGTTTTGGCTTCTCTTTCTCTTTCAATTTCCCTTTCTTCTTCAAGGGACTGACCTTTCTTTTGTCTCCTATCGCTGGCTTTTTAGTGGGAAAGGACATTGACGATATGCTCTTCCTTTTATGCTTTTCCCCACTTTCTGCTTCAGCCTTTCTCTTGGCTACCAGAGCTTCCAACAGCTTCCTCCGGTCCGACATGACTGCCCAAGCAACACAGGCACCACAACCAATAGCAGATTAGTCTCATCATTCAATTTTTCAGTCCGTGAGGAAAAAGAGAATTTGATGATAAGTCACCAGGGGGCAAAGCTTGCTGTAAAATAGCATAATTTGAATTCAACCATTGCAAAGACAGTGTCAGCAGGAGATTTGAAACAGACGACATCAATTTGAAATAACTTATAAGGTGCTCCAGTGCTCAGTGTATGGACAATGCTATGGCTATATTAGAATCAAACCTAGCCAACTCTCCAAGAGATGGGAGTACAAGTATGGAAGCTGAGTTTCCTGGTTACCATGTAGCCAGAAAGAGGTCAGTGATGCAGGTGCAGACGCCAAATAAATACTCCAACATGTGCAGATCAGTTGCTCGGTGATAAGAGTACAGGAAGGGTCATGTGGAAGGACCTGGGTTCTAATCCTAGACAATCCATGTTTTTCAGAAAATAAACAGAATGCTAATGGTGAATGATTGAGCAATACAGATCTGCAGCGCGACAAAAACATGAAAATTTGAAGATTTCAAGATAGATTTACCAAGGAAGTTGTAAAACACATTGTCGCACCTGATAGTAAAAGTTTTTCTCAAAAGAACCAACCCTAAAGATTTTAAAACTTGGCCAGAGATGTTTAAAATAACTCAGAATGAGACTTCCTGCTTAAATTCAAAAAGGTAAAATAGACATGAAAAATCAAAAACCTGTGTTCTTGCACTTGTCATGAAAGAATATGAAATAATGAAATAAAATTTTATTAGTCGAAATAATTGATCGACATATCCTACTCAAATTAATAGACAAAAAGGAACCCTGTTCAGCTAGGGACACAGGCAATGGGACGTTTATGCTGAATCACAGAAATTTTTAAAATATCTAGGAAAGAGGCTTTATACTTAAAATTGAAAAGGTGAAATAGATAAGAAAAATCTATGTTCACACACTTGTCCTGGAAGACAGGTAAAACAAAAGGTTTTGGAGTCAATATCACTGGCAGGCATGTGCTGCTCAAATTAATAGACAAAAAGTGACAACTTTTTTGGTCAGAAGGGCCACCTCAACAAAACATCTATGCTGAACCTTCCTTTCAAGCTTCGCTTCTGAAAAAGGTAAATTTGAACTTCTTATCCTTCACAAAATAGAAAGGAAAATTTTAAGAAATTCTCAAATTATGCAGACAACTGACCTTCAAACCTCAAATTTGCCTCAAAAATGCTAATATTCGATTACTTTATCAGAATCACAAGAACCTGATTTTAAGACCTCCCACTTGGTGTTTTCTTCAAATGAGCAAAAGATTTACTCCAAATTTTCGACATATAAAAAATAGATTTGACAGATTAGCTCCAAACAGTCAACTTTGCCTCAAGAAGTACATAATCCAATATTTTGTTAAAACTAACCAGAACTTGCCTTTAAAATCTCATGTTTACGTGTTTAATTCTAGGAAATTCAAACTTACAATCATAAACAATAAACAGTGTATTTGACAGAATTAGCTAACCATGAACATAGTTAAAAACGCCGATAAGGGTGTGGTTCAGTGGTCAAGTCACTTGGTTGTAGTGACAGCCACCAGGGTTCAAACCCTCACTGGGCCAAAGTGCTCACCTTGTGCCTTCACTGGGCCATTGCGCTCGCGGGTTTGGTTGGTTCTTGTGGTTTCTTGTACCCAGTTCATAGCTCCGGTCAAAAGTGTTTACCCCTAATAATATGGGTGCATTGCACCTTTTATTAAAAAAAAACTTAAACCCCAAACCCTCACAATTCTGCCTCCAAATGTAAACACTTACTATCTGTTTCCAGGAAAACCAAATTTGAGCTCCACATTTTCAAAAATAAACATTGGATTTGACCTAGCCAATTATACGCACATTATTAAGCTCCAAATAAACGTCTGAATATTTGCCAAAACTAACTAGAACCTGCCTTTAAAACCTCATGCTTGGTGTTTGCTTCCAGAAGAAGGCAAATTTCTACTCAAAATTTCACTAAACGAACAATATCTTTGACAGAATAAGCCAAATATGCACATGGTAAAGCTTCAAGCCCTCAGATTTGCATCAGAATGTAAATATTCCGATATTTTATGAGAAACGAACTAGAGCCTGCCTTTAAAGAATCAGCATCAGCGTTTGCTTCCAGTAAAAGCAAAACGAAAGAACAAATAAACACCTCGTTTAACATAATTGGCTAAAATTATGCACACGGTTAGGCTTCATACCCTCAAATTTTACTAAAAATGTAATCATTTCAACAGTATACTAGAAGCTAATGCGAACAAGTGTTCAAAACCTCGTACTTATTAGTGCTTGATTCCAGGAAAAAGTAAATTTACACAAAATTTTCAAAAGTACAGCGTAATTGGCATAGATAGCTGAGTGCTTGCCTCAATGAAAACTTAAACTTATTCAATTTTCAAAAAGGTATTAGTGTATTTGATATAAATAGCTAATTGTGATGCATACAGTGAAGCTTCGAACTCTCTAATTCACCTCAAAAAGTAAATTTGAATAGTTTGCTGGAAACTAACGGAAACTATCATAAAAATAATATATTTAACGTTTGCTTCAAGGAAAAAGTAAATAGACTCCAAATTTTCACACGGTCTGTTTGACGAAATGCATACAGTAAAGCTTCAAACTCTCAAATTTGATTCAAAATGTAGTTATTTCAAAATTTTGCCAGAAACTAAATATGCCTTAAAAACCTCATACTTAGAGTTAGCTTTCAGGAAAAAGTAAAGCTATAAATTTTCACAAATAAACACCGTACAGTGTACATATCAGAAATAGTGAAGTATGCAGACAATGACTCTTGAAACCCTTAAATGTAAATATTTTGACCTTTTTGATAAAAACTACCCAGAATTTGCCTTTCAAACTTCCCACTAAATTTTTTTTTCTTTAGGGAAAAAAGCAACTTTGAACACCAAGCTTTCACAGATTGACTGTGACTGACATAATTAGCTAAGTACGCACATTGTGAAGTTTCAAACCCTCAAAACGTATATATTCCAAACTATTGACAAAAACAAACAGAACCTGCCTACACTTATTGTTTTCTTTCAGAGAAAAGAACTTCGAACTTCAAGTTTTCCCAATATGGAGTGTATTTCACATAATTAGCAAGCCATAAAGTTTAAACCTTTAAAATTCTGCCACAGCCCAAAACTTATGCTCCAAACCAAGCTCAGCTTCTACTGCCGCCAAGCACAACAAAACAAGCATCAGAACACCAGGAAACCACTACAAATAGACAGAAACACAGATCTTTCACACAGTACTAGAAAGTACGGATTTTTACTTAAGCAAAAGGGGAAATTAAAAGCAATCTTGCTTCATGTTGAAAATTTAGAAGGCCGTTTTTTTATGGTAAGATTGAAGGTTTAGTTAATACGTGTCGGTAAAACGACGGAGCTTGACCAAAATGCATTTCTCGCTGAGAATTACGAGGCAGTTTCAAAAACGCCGTTTTGACTCCGTATTGAGTGACAAAAATCGTTCTCATAGCTTCAAAGATTCTTCCTCAATCCACCGATATTTCGCCGCCTGTGCGCCTGTCAATTCAGCATTCAGCACAACGGAAAGCGTTTTCCCAAAGTCGCAGGGAGAGAATTTAAAAGTGGTAGAATCATTAGCACTATAGGTTCGATATGGCCCCTTGAGAGGACCCTATGTTTTTTTATTTGATTTTTTATTGAATAAAGTAGGGCAGATTTTAACTCGGCGTATGGTCCTTATAACTCAAATTAATTTAGCAACCAGCTATGGTAAGTGGAACTACGTTGAGGGATTTTTTTTTTTACCATCATATGTTCGATATGGCCCCTTGAGATGACCCTATGTTTTTTTATTTGATTTTTTATTTAATAAAGTCGGGCGGATTCTTATTAGAGTGAGTAATATCAAATGATCTCATGAGGAATAAACAAATTAAGGGTTTGTCTTTTTATACTTCTTAGTACGCAAACTCAAATATTTTCTATTTAGCAACTAGCTAGAAATAAGTTGACTTTGGTCTTGGATTATATTTGATTTAGATTATTTCTTCCAAATTAAATTTAATCCCTAGCCAAAACTAATTTATTTTTAACTAGTTAATATTCACCAACTTAAGCATAAAATATTCAAATTTGCGTGCTAAGATGTTAAAAAGACATGTAACTAATTCATTTAATAATCATGAGACCATTGGATATAATTTACTTTAGAGAACTAAAATGCACTACCCAATCATAGAGAGAATTAATATATGCATTCATAAGGACAAATCTAGGCACTTTCATTTTACCTAGCATTTCTTCAAGTTGAATCAGTCTAATAGGGCTTAACTATAATCGAAACAAGGCATGGATTCCTCATTTGACAACAAGCTCTACTAATACTTTTTAAAACCATCTATTCCAAATATTTACATGTGAACACATTTATATAGAAGCCAAATGGCAAGGAAGCTATACTTTATAGGTTCACTTCCACAATCAAGTTCAAGACCACATATGTAGGGATTAAGAACATAGATACAAGATTGAACTACAATAGAGAACATAACTTTCATAGTATTTTGGGACTTGATTGATGCAAATATGTTTATTGATGCCCAAAATGAATCACAAAATGTATTCCAATCATAATATTATCCATCCTTCTTAGAGCTAAGTACATTAATCCCTCTTTATCGATTTAATATTTATTTATGTACATGTTTCAATAGTCTTTTGAGACTTTGCTACTTTATATAGGTTGATTTTTTAATGTATTGCTTTAGTTAATTGATTAGCCTAAATGAATTAAAAAATAAATCCATTTTTATTTATTTTCAATATATTAAACCCGACTTGATTTGAACACAAAACCTTGTGATCTTAGAGTTTTTCACTCTTTCCTTGATTTTATCTGTGAACGGGTGAAAATATATGTTAGAAAACGAGCAGCAAACAAAAGAGTGCAAGAAAATAAAGATTAACACCCTACACCTCAAGATTGGGCAAATGATTAGCTTAACAAAACAAAATGGAACATTTCACCTTATTGAGTTGTGCTTTGGTTGGCCCTTGATTTCTAATGTTGTATGCTCCTTGGATGGCAAGTAGGTGGGGATGCAAGATGGTTGGAGTTGTATGATAATGGATGCAAATGCTAAGATGTGAGAATATGGCTAAGTGTGGCTTCAAATGATAAAACTGCAAGAGTTTAGCTATGGCATGCAAAGGTCTCCCCAAATGAGAGAAAAGAGGGGGTATTTATAGAGAATTTTGAATTCTCTAGAGAAATGAACGGCTGAGATTAAACCAACAAGGCCAAGATGTAAGGCTATGGTGAATTGAGGACTCACAAGTCCTCACATCTTGACATGTGGAAGGTGAAGTGGCTTAGCAATGGTGATGTGCAGGTGAGGTGGAAGGAGAGTACATGATGTGGAGGAAGGACATGTACCTTGAAAGTACATTGGGAGATGAGAAGATTCCTTGGAGGAATAAAAGTGAGTTTAAAATTTACAATAATTGGGGAATCTTGTGAATAAGACAAGGTTCCAAAGGGAGAGGTAGAAAGTACCTTGGATAAGACAAAGTGTCTAAAAGGTAAGTACTTGTCACATGTGACTTGATGTGACAAGTCAAAGATCACATGGGGAAGAGAAAAAAGATTTTAATATTCTTTGGAAAGATAAAAGGAATTAAAAATTCCTTGAGAGGTTGATTAGGCTAGTTAATGAAGGATTAAAAGAGGGTTAGGTGGCTAAGAGAGATTAGAAGTCAACTTGCAAAAGTTGGAGGATGTAACACATCCTAATCAAAGATTAGGCATGTGCACATCTCTAATGATGAGATTAGAAGATGGATTAGGATTAGATAAAAATGATGGAGGATGTGACATATGAGGTTTGATGAAAGGGGGAAGATATTTAATTATTTAACTAGATACCTTAGGGATTAGAAGAACTTTAGAGGTATTAATTAAATAATAGTGATATTACTTAATTAATGTGGATAAGGGGATGTTTAGATGAAAAGGGATAAATTTGAATAAATTAAGTGTCCAAATTTAGGTGTCTACATTATCTATTTGACCCTTCTACTCTAGTGTAATAGTCTAGCATGCAAATCGTGTACCATGTGAAGGTGAACATTTGGCATATTCCTATCCTAAGTCAAACCCACATTTGTAGTTCAAGACTACACATATAGTCTTGTCCCTCAAATTTGAAAATGTATTTAAGCCTAGGATCAAGGTAAGTAGATATTATTTATTGTCTATCATGCCAAAAGGTTTGATTTATGTGTTTAGGACATGCACAAAAGGATTAGGTCATTTTAGATTATCAATCATGATCCATCCATTGTCCACTGTTACTTAAAAAAATACTTAGTATTCTCACCCCTATCATATGATGCAATCATGGATGGAGATTCTGGAGATAAGATTGTTCCAACCATGTAGCTTAGAGTTGACATAGTAGAATAAACAAAGAATAGAAAAAAAAACTTTTCTTTGATTTTGTATCTTTTAGAATTATTAGAAATGGCCCATTAGCTTGTTACATGCATATTACAAATATGCATTGGCTCACAAGCCACCACAAGCTCATTACAAGTTGTATGTAAAAAGATGAAAATAAGTACTTCCATCACTCTACCACTATACTACTATTGTAAGTACTATTACTTAACAAATCTACCCTCTATTGCTATCACTAATTATCTTCCAATGAATCTCATATTCATTTATATGGTAGCTCCCAACTTAAAAATTATCTACTTCAATTGTACGGTGTTCCAAATCCTGATGTCTTATAAAACATGTAGGTCAACCTAAATTTATTGGTGAAGTAATACATGATGAATAAACTCGATACAGTTCTAACTAAAGGTATATTTGGTCCCATACTATCTAGTGATATGATTAATTGAACACCACAAGTCACTAGTGCCGCAAACTTTGCATGATAAACTAAGTGTTGGTTATGAACACAAGGATGCTTTTGGTAATGATAACTTTCTATAGATTGATCCAAAATTCTTGAAATTTGGATAGGATGTGTATGAGTTATAAAATTTTAATTCTTTATCATAAGTTAAAATGAGATTATTTACTAAAATGTAATAAGATGTATTAAGATGCTCCTACATCAAACACCTGAGTTTGTTTGAAAAGTGATCCTCACACTTTATTGAGTTTAGAGGAAAAATAAGGCAGTCTACCTCAACTTATGAAATCCATGACGAGTCTTTTACTTGTCTTTCTTTCCACTTAACTAAGTATTCTTCATACTACATGTTTCTATTATTTCAACCAATTCCATTTTCCATAATATACTCTATATGTTCTTATGGTTGTTGTGGTAGTTGTTCTTCTATTGAAACTTATGTGGTGTTATCACTTGGCCTAGAGCCTTCATGATACTAATGAATATCAACGATGTTGAATATAGGTGATATACCAAGAGCCTTTGGTAACTCAACCTCATAGGCATTCACTAAATCGAACTTCTGGAGAATCTTACATGGACTAAACTTCCTCATCGTTAGCTTGTTCTATGTACCCACTGAAAATATTTATTTTTTGAGATAACCATGAATTCATCACCCCAATAAAAATATGTCTCCACTTTTGATTTTCCTATCCTTTGTACTTGTAGTTCATTGTCTTCAAATATTCTCTAACCTAGTTGTGTATTCTCTCCATGTATCCTGCAAGTTCTTATACTTATATACTCCTTTTATTTTCCTTATTAATGTCTCTATGTTTTAATTTTCCTCTAGATTGTAATCTAGTCACAATTTTAAATGGTGTCTTCCTTGTACTTCTATTACTGAGTTATTAATATACACAAACTCTACTTGCAATAGAATTATATCTCAATTTCTTAACTTATCTCCCATTAAGCATTACAACAAGTTACCCAAAATTCTACTTAATACTTTTATTTGTACATTATTCTATGGGTGAAATGCTAAACTAAAATTTAGATCTTTTTTCATCTTCTTCCATAGTGCTCCCCAAAAGTATCTTGTAAATTTTGTGTCTTTCTATAATGTCCCCTTTTTATCCAGTGTTAGAGTTTGGTGGATTAGCCTATCATCAAGTCCTTGTAGGCTAATGTTGGCATTTAGAGGGCCTTTGGTGGGAGTTTATGGGTTCTTCATATGGCAGTTTATAGTGTTCTCTTCTCCTATGTTTAGTGATATTCAGGATGACCTTCTTAAGGTGTTCCAGGCTCCATTTACACACTATTTTTAGTAAGTCACTTGGATGTTTGTGTCCAACCTTACTATTTAGAGTAACCCAGTCTAGCGAGTAGAGGATGTGGTGAGTTCCCCCTTGGTGTTGGTGGATTCAATATAATGTCAATATTTATGGAGCTATGGATTATTGATTTTATTAAAGTGATAAATTTAATAATAATTAAATATTAAATAGAATATTATTATTGGTGAATAATGACTTTTATAATATATAGTTACATTTAATCATAAAGTCATTATTAAAAGGAATTTAATAGGGATGCCACACTTGAGTTTTAAATATTATACTATTATGGTGCACAACAAAAGCAAATGATCATTTGTTATTAAATGAATTGAAAAGGATAAGAATGTTTTAGGATTTGAAGAAGGTATAAAAGGCATTCAAAAAGAATTTGCAATTCATTGATACTTATTAAATTTATGAGAATTTTGTTGTGAAGGAAGAACCTAGGTTCTTGGAAGAAAAATCAATCTTTGAGAATGCTAACTCTCTTAGATTAAGCATTCTATAGGTGTGACTTACCACCCAAGGTTTTCTCTTTAGGTGGCTACATTTAGGAGTCACATTTATGCTTCATTGTTTCATAGGTGAGATTCAAAATAAGGGTTTACTCTTTGTTGGTTAAAGGACTTGGTGGCATTCATAGTGAAGGTGTAAGTCTCTTAGAGAAGGAGATCATGGAGCTTCAAGAACATATTAACTACAACAAATCAAACGCTTGAGTTTTCCTAGTTCAGTCATGGGATCTTTTGGCCACTATCTTGCTCTCTATTTTAGATGTGTGGTCATTTTCTACTACCTGTAAATTTATCACAGATCCAGGATCTATATTACAGACCTAGTTACTCCTCACGTGGGATTTATGTACTTGTACCTAGCTTATGTGGGGGTCGCAGGGTTTATCCAAGTTGGACGTAGATCTATGCAAGGGTTTCAACCTTCAGTTAAGTTGTTGTGCACCTTTCAAACCATCATGCATTTCTAGGTCTGAACCGTATTTGTATTTAACTTTCTTATGGATTGTTGTTAATCAAAATTTTAGTAATTTATAAATTCTATATTGTTGAAGTAATTTTTTGAGCATAAACGTTGTAAGCTGCCATTTAATATTGGCTTATTTGAAGTATGTTGAGACTATTGAATACATTTGAAAGGTGTCTTTATATCAGTCAAATAAAAGGGATTTGAGGAGCACATTGTTTATCAGATTGATGTAAGCATCTTATGTTGATTCTCCATTGGTTAGATTGTATTAGCTTGTATTTCATGTATGGTTGTAGATTTGTTTGAGCATCAACACTCAAGTAAATATAGTTTTCTTCTAACATTTAATGAGCTACCATAAATCTGTAGCTTTTCATTTTCATGTTTACCTTTGTATGATAGACCAGAGCCTAGGTGAAACTAAGCTTAGCTTTGAAATTCTTTTTTGCACTTCATTATGTTACTATGAAAGTTATGCTTTGGAACGTTATATGTTTGAAAAAATGTCCTAATTGTCAAAATAAAATTAATCAAGCAAATTTGGAATAGAGATTGTCCCATTTGGGGAGGGACACCTCAATGGTATCAAAGCTTGGATCCTATCATCATGTGTTGAGTGACCAACACTCATAGTTTTCAGTTTAGATTTAAAGGTACAGATTCAGACAATGACAGAGAGTTGGTATCAGGTGATAGAAAGTTGTTAGCAAGAATATTCTATGAAACAAGTAGTAAGCTTGGCAGTCAACCTCAATTTGGGTATGATATTTTGGTCACACTAAAAATATTAGAAGAATGTTTGAGTCTTTTTAGATATTCACCTTTTGATTTATTGCAAATAGCAATGACACCATCAGCAACTTCTTTGAGTGAGCATGGGTTATTGAGACACAAAAACTAGGAGATAAGTTTCATTGTTACTCTTTGCCTCAATGAAATAATAAGGATTACAACTCCTCAAGTTCCTTATAATGTTGGTAAAATGAGGGAGATATTGCAGCTGATTATTGAAAGCTTTGATGGGATAGGTGATATCAGAATTTCTTCTTTCGGGAAGAGGGTCAAGGTCCTAGAGTTGATGGCACAGGTGAGATCGTGTATTGTTATGATTGATGATTCATCTTTTCCTGGATTCCATCAGTGAGGAACATGATAAATCTATTCATGACTACATGGGGATCATTATGACTTCAATTATTAATGAAGGTGATGAAATTTCCCAGCCTATCTTATCTCTATTATTGGTTGTTTTAAAGAAAGAGTAGGTGATGCCTACAGCTGCTTATGACTTGTTTCACAGTGTATTCAAACAATGTGAGGGTAAGTTGAGGCCCTACTTGTTTGATGAGGAGTAGGTGGAAGAAAAGGGGTTTAAATTTGAAGTGATTGATGATGAGAATACCTTACATCATGATAGTAGTTTGATAGAACCCCAGGATGACATTTTTAGCACTCATGGAGTTGTTATAAACCACAAAAGCAAATCATATTTTATGTTGCATGATGTTGATCCTAAATTAGAAAATTTGTGTAAGATTGATGGGTCCCAGGATGGTTCTTTGGATGTACATGCACCTATTCTAGAAGAGGAAACATGCAATGAGGATATCAAATCAATAGCTTCTAATATTTCATTTGATCCATCCTATGAGGTACATAACAAGAGTACTTTGATGATGATGTGTGCATTATTGATGGCACACATGATGATGCCTTTCAATAAGTTAATGATGGCGATTTAACATCCTATCATAGTGTTGATTTCAAATCAGAAAATTTGGATGGGAATCATAGGTTTCAGGGATCCCATAATTTAACAGGTCAATTAAAGGTGAATGAAGGCATGATTGCTATAGGCATGGAACATTTTGGTGTTGCTCTTTAGCTAATGGAAAAGTATTGTTGGAAGATTCCAGGGATACACGACAATCCTAAAGGAATTTCTCTTGAAGTTTTTAATGTACTCAAAGAGGCATTGATGGTAACGAAGACCCATTAGATGTGTGGACACATAAAAAGTAATCCTTCTACTTTTTCTCATGTTTAGGCCCTCCTAGTGGTTTTGGCTTGATTTTTCCTAGATTTAATGTTGTAATGTGGCCAACACATTCACATTAGGTCTTGGACCCTTGAGAATCATTAAGAATTTTAGGATGTTTTGAAAAAGTGTTGTGAAGACATTGTAACCCACTTTAACACTTTTCTAGGACCCTTTCATTATAATTCACCTAAATAACCCCTCTCTATCACTTACCAAGTCTTATTTCAAAGTGTTGTAAAGAGTTGTAATAAACTCTCACACTTTTCTAGACTTGTCATCACTAATTCAACCCTTTATTATGTTTAAATGATCCCTTATTGCACTTTCCAACCCTACTTAAGTGTATTTTTTAGAATATTCTCATTAAGAATTATTAAATGCACTTTAATTCCTGACACCCAGTAAAATTTCCTTGGTGGGACTAAGTCACCACGTAGGGCGACTTAGTCCCACTGGGCACAAAAATCAAACTAATTTTAATTTTCTGGTGGGATTTTATTCTCCTATCCTTGAGGTCGGCCTATGATGTGTTATTTTTGAGAAATTTAGTAAAATAAAACTATATAAATAAAGGGTTTTCCCCTCATTTTTCATCTCCTACAATCTTCTAATTTCCATTTCATCATTCAAGCAATTTTCAAGCATTCCAAGCACTCTAAGCACTTTCAAGTCATCCATTGGAGCACTTCATTGCATATCTTCATATTTCTACATCAAGGGTTTGGTGAGTTTGTGACATTGCATGTTTTTTATTCATCATTCTCTTTCTATTTAATTTTATTATCTAGGGTTTGATTACCAAATTGGGGTTTTACCAAGGCAAATCCCTATACTCTAACCCTTAACCCTTTTTCCCCTCTTTGCATGTGTGTTTGTAGGTCTTGTATGCAGATTTGTCAAAGAGCAAGGTGTTAAAAAGGTGTTTTCAATCCGTAAAATTCATCAAAATCAACAAAGCCCTAATTAAATCTTGGAGACCTATTTGAGCTCGTTTTATGCATAATTTGAATCAAACACCTGTCAAGAAAGGAAGTACAAACCGAAAGCTACAAAATTCTACCCCAAATTTCCTGAGATTCCTAAGTGGACTAAGTCACCATTTGTGGTGAATTAGTCCCACTTCCAAGCCTAAAAAATGATTTTTACATTTATGGATACCCATTTGGTAGATTCTTGTTCTGACAGATTTTCTCTGAAACTGGACTAAGTCGCCTAGCTTGGCACAAGTATCCTAGTCAACATTTCCAGTTAATTCTACATGATTTCAAAGCCTCTCTACATCAAAATTTAGATTCCAGGTGCACCTTTCCAGTCTTATTTAATTCTATTATCATTTACTTGCATTCTTAGGTGTTTTTGCATACATCACTATGCTTTCAAACACTTTGCATATCTTAGGTTTGCATTAATAACCACCTTTATTTTTCAATTTATTGAAATTATACATTATATTTAGGCATATTGCATCCATCCTTGCATTGATTTTGAGTGTTTACATTGCATTTTGGCCCATCTTTCTCCTTTTAGGTGAAAAACACTAGAAGTGCAAGAAAGGCCATTGGGTGCCAAAATCTTTGTTTACATTTTGGCAAACTTGACTTTTGAACATTTTCTTTTTGATTTCAAGTGCATTTCCATCTTAGGTTAACTTTCATCAACATTTCATTAGGTGTTGCATTGTTTAAATTGCCTCCTAGGGTTTTAAAAATTGCCTTAGTGAAAAGCTTATATAGCTTGCATTTTTGCATTATATTTCATTGGAAAATAATAAAATTCTGCATTTTCATCCTGTAGCTACATCTGCACATCTAAAAAATATCAAATTGCATTTAAAATTTTTGAAAAATCACAAAAAAATCATCATTAGGACTAATTCACCACACTGGACGACTTAGTCCTTCTACACATTTTGCATTGTAATTTCTAGCATTTTTTGGGCATTTTTTGCATTTTAGTTTTTTGTTACTGCATTCTTCCATGCTTTCTAGATTTTTTGTTTTATTTTATTTCTTACATTTAGTTTTCTTTCATTCATTTTCATCATGGCCTTTTTCTTTAATAAGTTTTGGATGTCATTAAAATCTTTAGTGGACATGCCAAATTGTGTCTTTGGAACTAATCCTAATGACCCTAAGCTTCCTCATGCTCCTTCATCTCCTCATGAATGTCCTCCTCATGTTGTTGACATCATTGGAGAAGATGATGATATCATGAATAAGTTCTTAAACGAATGTCTTGACAACCTTGAAGCTAATGCATCCTTTTATCCATCCATGAAACAACAAGACCTTCCTATAGTCTCACCTCCTGATATGTTTGGTTACCTACATCTTGAAACAAACAAAGAACCTAAGTTCCTTCCATCCAGTGTACCTAGTTCCTCTAATCAAGTAACCCCTCAACCATTCTATGATAACAAAGTTACTAGTACTCCAATCAACCTTGAAGAAACCTATGGAAAAGGTCTTACCATCTTAAGCAAACAAGGATGTGACACAACAATTAAACATAACATTCATCAAATTTTAGAACAAAGTCCAATAGATGAAAACACGACAGGGTTAGGATATCAAGATCCTCCTCATGATAGCAAGCCTCCTTTAGAATATTGGAGACTTTGTGATGATGGCACAATGATCTTTAATTCCCCTCCTAATCTAAATGTCCTCCTTCCACATGAACAACCCTTACATGATACCCATGAAAAGGATGATAGGATCCTCACAGATCCTCTTCCTCCTTCAATTCATGAAAAGGATGAATCTAGTAAATGCTTGAATGACCTTACAAGTTGAAAAACTAAAGTTTCCTCTCCATCCACCACCTAAATGTGAAAGGAAATTGCAAATCATTTTAAACAAAGGTCTCATATTATTACCACCTATGAATAGGTTGTTGATCTATCCTAAAGATGATAATGTTCCACATTATGCATATCACCGTGTTTTAGGACATAGAAGTGATGAGTATCACCAATTAAAATAAATACTGAGCAAGTATCATTTTGATGGCAATAATTGCTATCCAATAAATCCATAAACCTCTACCAAACCCCTCATCATGAAATAGTTGTAGAATCTTCCATTCTCACCATTGCATGAGCTTTCCCATCACCTATCTTAGCTCATTCTTGTATTGCACTTAGTGGGGGCAAGAAGTTGCTAGCTTTGTCCTAGTTATGCATTTTTCATTGTCCCCTAGCTATGTTATTCACCTCTTGCTTATACAAATTGAGATTGGGAGGTGGATGACTTGCTTGACGGTTGACTCGCATCTGCCTTACTAGTCTTTTGCATTTTATTTTTTATGTTTGTATGTGCATATCGTGTTCCCCCATGACATAATGTTTGATGTTCTCCTCTCTTTGTGATATTCCTTTATATGTACCTTCATTCTTCTATATGTCGTACATCACTTTTTCCTTTCCTTTTATCTTTTATTTTTGTGTTTTCATTTTGGGGATGACGCAAAAAATTGAGATGCCCTATGTCTCTTCCATGTTGACCCAAAAGGTATTTCTATTTTATTTTATTTTTGTTTTGTGTTTTCCTTTTGGGGATGACGCAAAGCGTTGAGATGCTCTATGTCTCTTCCATGTTGACCTGAAAAGTATTTCTATTTTCTTTTTCACTTTTATTTTGTGTTTTACTTTTGGGGATGATGCAACGCATTGAAACCAAAATGTCTCTCTCATGTTGACCCAAAAGCTTTTCATTTTCAGTTTCATTTGCTTGTGTTTTCCTTTTGGGGATAATGCAAAGCGTCGATACATCCTATATCTCTTCCATGTTGACCCAAACAGATCTTTCTTTTTCTTTTTTTTTGCTCTCTTTGTGTTATTATTGCAGATCTATGTGCATTTGGGGAATGATGACAGTTCTGAGATCTTTACAAAATATTGCAGCAAAGAACATATTGACCCCAAATCCATAGATCCCTTATGTGTTTGGTGTTTTCATTTTGGGGACAACTTCTTTCTTTTCTTTTTCCTTCCTCTTGCATGACATAGCCTTACTCGGAAACATATAACTTGGCATAGGGGATTTCCAAGTTGGATCTCATGTCTTCTTTCTTTTTACATTTTACATTTTTCTACTTTAAAATAATTGCTCACAGAATGGTGTGTAGCAATTCCTTAAAGTGTGGGCATACATTGGCATTATTCATTTGCATTTTTCTTTTTGGTTCTTAGTGCATCCTTGTTACTTCATATGATGTGTTTTGTCACTTTGTGGATGACATTGGGTGTGATGTCTTTCATGAGCGTGATATATCGTAGCATATTACATTCCTCTTAGTTGCTTGATGGGACAAACTACATCCCCTAAGTTATGAATTTTTTATTCTTTGATTGGTCCTCTCTTGGAGACATTAGACATAATGTTCCCTAAGTTAAAGACCTCACATGAACTAAGCAAGACTCCTTTGAACATTCTTTGCATGCTGCATTTTGCATTTGTTATATGGCCACCTTGCATAACACAACTTGCATGCATATAGAGCCATCACATTTGTTCATGAGTTCTAAGCATGCAAAGATTTGCTTGTCTCATGAATAAAAAAATGACATTTTCCATTGTGGCACCTTATTAAAGTTAACAAGAGGTATAACTTTGGTATGGTTGAGCAAGAAGCCCATTATGAGGCATGATTTTTCCCCATAGCCACCTACATGTGTGTGAGTGCATACTAGCCATGAGTGTATGTTTCTCACCTTTTGGGCCTTCTCACCCAATAGACAACAATGAGTTTTGTCACCCCAAAGTGAGTATTCATTTTCTTTCTAGACAAACAACCTAGATCTGATCCACAACTAGATGGACAAACAATTGAAGCTTGATTTGAGTTTCCTATCTTTCAATTTCTCATTTTCATTATTTTTCTCATGTGTGTTCCTTTGTGCTTATAATTGGTTTTCCATGGGGTCTTGATCCTGGGGGCTTGGCCATCCCTCTTAATTGTTGTTGTATCATCTTACTATCATGAGTACATTTGGATCCCTCCTGATTGCATGATCGGCTACTTTAGTGTGAGTTTGAAGTAGGTTCATCCTTTCACTAAAGTGAGGGATAATAGTGGACACGAAAAAATTAACCCTTCTACTTTTTCTCATGTTTAGGACATCTTAGTGGTTTTGGCTTGATTTTTCCTAGATTTAATGTTGCAATGTGGCCAACACATTCACATTAGGTCTTGGACCCTTGAGAATCATTAAGAATTCTAAGATGTATTGAAAAAGTGTTGTGAAGTGTTATAACCCACTTTCACACTTTTCTAGGACCTTTTCATTATAATTCACCTAAATAATCCCTCTTTATCATTTACCAAGTCTTATTTCAAAGTTTTGTAAAGAGTTGTAACAAACTCTCATGCTTTTTTAGACTTGTCATCACTAATTCAACCCTTTCATATGTTTAAATGACCCCTTAATGCACTTTTTGACCCTACTTAAGTGTATTTTTGAGAATATTCCTGTTAAACATTATTAAATGCATTTTAATTCCTGACACCCAGTGAAATTTCCCTAGTGGGACTAAGTCGCCACTTGTCAAAATAATTTTAATTTTTTGGTGGGATTTTATTCTCCTATTCTTGAGGTTGGCATGTGATGTGTTATTTTTGGGAAATTTGGTAAACTAAAGTATAAATAAAGGGTTTTCCCCTCCATTTTCATCTCCTACAATCTTCTAATTTCCATTTCATCATTCAAGCAATTTTCAAGCATTCCAAGCACTCTAAGCACTTTCAAGTCATCCATTGGAGCACTTCATTACATATCTTCAAATTTATACATCAAGGGTTTGGTGAGTTTGTGACATTGCATGTTTTTTATTCATCATTCTCTTTCTATTTCATTTTATTATCTAGGGTTTGATTACCAAATTGGGGTTTTACCAAAGGCAAACCCCTATACTCTAACCCTTAACCCTTTTCCCCCTCTTTTCATGTGTGTTTGTAGGTCTTGTATGCAGATTTGTCAAAGAGAAAGGTGTTAAAAAGGCATTTTCAATCCGTAAAATTCATCAAAGTCAACAAATCCCTAATTAAAGCTTGGAGACCTATTTTAGCCCATTTTCTGCATAATTTGAATCAAACACCTATCAGGAAAGGAAGTACATACCGAAAGCCACATAATTCTGCCTCAAATTTCTCAAGATTCCTAGGTGGACTAAGTCACCATCTGTGGTGAATTAGTCCCACTGCCAGGCCTAAAAATTATTTTTACATTTTTGGATACCCATTTGGCAAATTCCTATTTCAATAGATTTTCTTCGAAACTGGACTAAGTCGCCTAGCTTGGCACAAGTGTCCTAGTCAACATTTCTAGTTAATTATGCAAGATTTCAGAGACTCTCTACATCATACTTCAGATTCTAGGTGCACCTTTCCATTCTTATTTAATTATGTTATCATTTACTTGCATTCTTAGGTGTTTTTGCATATATCACTGTGTTTTCAAACACTTTGCATATCTTAGGTTTTGCATTAATAATCACCTTTCCTTTTTAGTTTATTGCATTTATAAATTGTATTTAGGAATATGGCATCCATCCTTGCATTCATTTTGAGTGTTTACATTGCATTTTGGCTCATCTTTCTCCTTTTAGGTGAAAAACCCTATAAGTGCAAGAAAGACCATTGGGTGCCAAAATCTTTGTTTACAAGATGTTGGAACTGTAAAAATCTGATGATTTTACATATTTTTCGTACTCCTATGCTCCTCATCATAAGCACAAGGGCCTTCCATCATGACATTTTTGCTTGCATTTTTTCCTATTTTTAGCCCATAAATCTTTCGAGTCATGCATTTTTCACATCATGGTCTGTATGGGCATGAAAATACCATTGTCTCCTCGACCCATTTTGCATTTTCTGCTAACATGAGTCTGTGTTGCCTATTGGCAAGACTCATTTGATGTCACAACCATCGAGGTTTGCATGCATATGGCTTTCGACAGGACATTTGCATTGTTTCAGTGACAGTGGAGGAGCCAATTGGCAGGAGTTTGGTCGTCGGTGTAGTGTCTTATCAAATTGAAAATGTCTCCTCGATTAATGCATATGGAGTTTCATCGACGAGAGCTAAGAGGTATTGGTATTATGTCTTGGTGAGTATCTTTTGTCTTACTGACCAGTGGCAGATGCAAATACATATCGGCAAAAGATTTTCTTCAGGGTAACGCCTTGGCGAGTGACCTTCGGTCTCGCCGATATTACACATGAGGCTCGTCGGTGAGAGAGTTTTTCTTCAGAGTAAGTCATAGGGACTTCACATTGTCTCACCGACCGGTGGCAAGAGGATTCATATCGGTAAGAGTTAGAGCTATCGATGAAAGGTCTTGGTGAAGTCAAATTGTTACACGGACCGACAACATAAGGGGATGCGATATCGATATGAGTTAAGGTTCTCGATAAGAGGTCTTGGTGAGTGACCTTCGGTCTCGCCGATGGAAAATAATGAGGAACCTTGTCGGCATAAAAAGTGATTTGTCTCAGTGACACACAAGATGGTTGATGACTTTCGGTATGACTCAAGCATTCTACGAGAGGTCTCCCTGATGTCGATATGTTATAGCGACTCACATAAGATAGAAGGATACATCGACGAGAGAACCATTATGTTACAGCGACACACAAGATGGAGGGAGATTTTTGGTGAAATATAATATGCTCTGTGAGATGTCTCCCTGATATCATAAAGTCACAGCGACATGCGAAAGGTAAAAGAACTCTCGGGGAAACATAAAGTGATCTACAGGATATCTCCTTGACTAAGATAAGTCACAACAAAAGCGAATAAAACATGGGGACAAATGGAAATTGAATTTCCTTCAGCATACCTATTGGATTGTCTTGTCGACTGTTTCATTGACGATTAATAAATTTCAAATACTGTGGCCGACATATGAGTTCGTAAAATACCATTGCAGGTCGACATGAAATGAGCCCGAATTTTGTGGAAGGCCGACATGGGATCTCAATATGATATGTTTTTCTCATGCTATTGTATAAATAGGCATTTTGTATTTGTAAAATGAACTAGCTATTAGTTATTTGATATACAGTAGGAAAATCAGATGGATACAGTACAATAAATTTATCAGATCAAAGACTATGATGCATGTTTTCAAAATGGAGGTATTTATGAAAGCCAATTGATGTTGCTGCACATTTCTGGTGTCAATTATCTGTTGAATTTAATGAAAATATTGCTAAGTTGTCTCCAAGGTGGTTTCTTTCTGATTGTTTAAATTGATATAACAAGTTTATATTCAATTCATTAGTGCACATATGTTGTTTTTGTGTGATTAATCGATTGGTTCTTTCAAGTAGAGATTAAATCCTTTTAATTGATCACAGTAATTAGAGAGATTCATTTGGATTATTAAAGTAAGCTTAGTAGCTACAGTATTGCATGTTTATACAAGTTGTAAATAGAATGTATGCCAGATAATTTGAGTTTTCTTTAGAGAGTGTTGCTCATCTTAATTTCATTTGACTCCGCATACCCAATAAGGCACTGGTCTATGTAGTTTCACCATTAAGATTCATTTATTCTCTTTATATCTGTCAATTGAGCATTTTAGGATTTAGATTAAGAAGATTGCTATTGCGCTTGAATTCATTTGTTCACTTCCATTTGCCATTGTGGACAAATCACTACAAGAAAGATAATCATAAGTACATAAAGTCTGCTCCATTTAAAAAGGTACACCCGCCTAGGTTTAGCAGCACCTGAAGAGTAGAAGGTTGAGTTCTCCTGACCTTGTCTGTTACTCTGAAGCATATCAAGAGATTGGTAGCCTCTTGAGGCATCTTGCCTGTGTTTTTGAGAGCTAACAAATTGGTGACTCCACTGGGGAAACATTCAGAATCAAAGCCTTAATCATAGAGTCAGGAATTTTATACAGACTCCACTGGGAATAAGAAGCATAAAGTATTTTCTCATTTTTGATAAAAGTGAGTGGCGACTCTAACAGAATTTTGCAGCTGTTCAAACATGAACGAAAGAAGATCTCAATACAGGGGAGGTCATACTGGAGCTCCTGCTGGCAGCAATAAGTGGACACACAAAGGTGACAAGGTTGATAAGGGAAAAGGGATAAGTGAGGACATGTGCATGACAGATAAAGATAAAGCATCGAGAGCACATTGTGAAACATATGATCGCTATGATACATGGAAAAATGATTTGAGTGTAGAGCCTTGTACTCTAGAAGATCAAAGGAATCCTTTCTCTTTTCTCGATTCTCATAAACAGGCTGAGTTTTAAGTTGCATTTGAGGCTGAAAGAATTAGTATTCAATAAGAATATGATCAGAAGATGGAGGGTAATCAAAATGTGTTTATTGTTCATAAGCTTCCTGAGGAAGTAAAAGCATAGTTTGAATCACAGAGGAAGGAGATAGAGGAACTAAGGGCTACATTGCTGAAAGCCCAGATTACTTCTTAGACAGCTGATTGCCCCCCAAAGTATGTACCACCTCATAAGCAGGGTAATCATGGTGTAGGGTCTTCAAATCCACCAGTGTCTCCTCACCATCAGACATGAAATCACTATAATTAGTCAGATCATCCACCTCATATTCCCACTCAGCGTACAAATATGCATCCACCTCCTGGTCAACATTACATCCCACAGCATAATGCACAATACAAGAATCCCATGCACCAATGTCAATACCCACCTTTTCCTCCCCCTCACCATTATACAACAATGATCAGACAATTTGATTTAGTAGGGTTTCAATTATATCCTTACCCTATGGATGGCAGCTGGAGAGGTTTGGTACCTAAGTTTACAAGGAGTAATGCAATTACTGTTGAAGAACATTAAAGAATTTCAATGTGTTCATCCAAGACATAGGTGTGCCATATGAAGATTTACATATGAGGCTATTTATGATGTCACTTCTTGAAGATGCTAGGGATTGGTTCAACAACTTGCGAGCATCCTCAATTAATTCTCTCCAAATATTCCAGGATAGATTCCTAGAGCAATATGGGAATCTAAATGCACCAGATGCAGCTCTTCATGAATTGATGCGAATTCAGAAGAATCAGAATGATTCAATTTATGATTTCAATCGAAGATTCAACAAGTTGTAGACTAAAGTACCTCCTGGATCAAGGTTGCCAGATTCTATAGCACTAAGTGTTCATTTAAATGCATTTGATCCTAAAACATGGTATGAATTGAGAAATAGATTTCCAAGAGATCTGGCTGAAGCTCAAAAGATAGCACTGACAATTGAAAACAATAGGAAGGTTGCTGGTATAATCAATAAAAGAGATAAACCTAGGGCTCATCAGTAAAGCAACAATTACTAGTATAGACAAGAGAACACATACAAAAATGAAAGGTCGAGGTTGCATGATATGCCTTATAATATAGACTAGAAGGATGGAAAACCTATAATAGCTAGGCCTAGAAACAAAGAGACTTCTGATCCATTGAGCAAGAAGGGAACCTATATGGTGAGTAACAATTACTTCTATGAAGTTTGTGATAAGCCACATTCCCCAGATTATTGTGTTGTAGCCCAAAGAATGCAAGAAGAGGGAATGCTGATGGAAAACAATGAAGAAGATGACAGAGTGTATTTAACTTCAAATACATTTCATCATGTTCAGGAGAGGTACTCATCTTCAGAGGATGAGGGATATGAGTATGATGTTTCAAATTAGAAGTATAATGTCCATATGGCTGAACATCAAGTCTTTTCTAATTCTAAGGAAGATTACACAGAGCCACATTCTGATGAGGTGCCTGCTCCATGTAGTATGAGGAGACTCACCAAAGATGAAATAGAAAGAATGATTGTTGCTGTAGTTGAGAAAGCAAGGAGTAAGTACTGGTTGAGAAACATAAAAGTAAATGATGTGGAAGGCGTCCCTAGGGGAATTTTCATAAAGGATCAGAAAGCAATACAAGGGACTGTGAAGAAGTCAGAAAAGAGACTGCATGATAAAGATGAACAAAAGCCTGTCCAAAAATAGGAAGTTAAGGAAGAAGTGAAGGAATTATAGAAAAAGATACAAACACCTAATCAACCTAGTAAAAAAGAAAAGAAAAAAAACAAAGGAGAAATGCCAGAACAGAAGAAAATTGTTAAGGTGGAGGGCTCTTCTTTTGATTTCACTCAGGCATTATCCCAGGTAAAAATGTCTGTCCCACTACTTGAAATGATGAAAATAAAAGAATATAGGGACACTGTTGTTCAATTGATAACAAATAGAAATGAAAAACATGTGAAATCTGAGAATAGTGTAGCTATTAAAGCGGTCAATACGTAGGAGAAAGTAAATATCCTAGAGGTCTGCTTGAGTGATGTATTAACAACTCCCCCTCAAGTGGATCCTTTTTTCACTACATTGCTTATAAATAACAAAATGCTAAGAAATTGCATGATAGACTCTGGTGTTGCTATAAATATCATGCTAGTAGGAGTTATGAAGTAGCTTGGCATGTGGGTTGATACATGTGAAGGGAAGTGCTACGTATTGGATAACAGACTTGTACCTATGGTAGGCATTATGAGAGGTGTTGAAGTCAAGCTGGCTACTTATCCACAGGTGGCATATAATATAGATATCACAGTGATTGATACTCCTCCTCAGTTCGGGATGCTCTTGTCAAGATAGTGGACAACAGTTGTTGGTGGAAACGTCCAGTTTGATTTATTTTATGCTACTATTCCAGTGAATGGTCAAGAAGTGAAATTGTATAGGGAGCCAAGAATGAACCAGCTTGTTGACTATGTACCTTAAGATCAGATCAATTATTTTTGTGATGTTGACCTTAGAAGTTTTAAGATTGAATCGGCCCAGCCAGAATTAACCAATAGTGATCTGATTGAAAAGCATGTGGCACAAAGCTGCAATGAAGTGTGGAAGATGTATTTCAATGGAGCATGCATCCAAGAAGGTAATGGTGCTGGGATTGTTTTTGTTTCACCTAAAGGTATTACATTTAAATATTCATTTCTGTTAGCATTTGAATGTACAAACAATGTGGCAGAGTATGAAGCCTTGTTGACAGGTCTAAACATAGCTATGAAACATAAGATTAAGTTGCTGGTTGTTTTGGGCGATTCTGAGTTGGTTGTTTCAAAAATCAAGTCAAAATATGCAGCTAAGCACAAAAGATTGAAGTAATATAGGAATGTTGTATGGGACACAATTGAAATATTTGATGCCTTTTCAATTGAGTGGATTGATAGATCAAAGAACATAATGGTTGTTTTTTAGCAAATGTGGCGCTAAAAAGAGATGATATCACATTGGCTGGGGTATCACAGATTGAGTTCAAGACAAGGCCTGTTGTGCCTAATAACATTTATAGTTGGCAGGTCTTCAATGATGATACTGATCTTTTGAAATTCCTCAATTGTATAGATCAATATGAAGCCCAGGAAATTGACTTCAATGCTTTTGTTGAGGAAGTGGATGGGAAACAAACAGTGTTTGGAAAGGAGATCTTGCAGCTCAAAACAAATAAGCTTCCTAAGGGCTTAGTGGCATTAGAGTGGTTGTATGATGGAAATGACCGGTCTCTCATGAAGCAAACACCAGTCAGAAGAGAAGATATTGAAGAAGTTAACTTGGGGACTGAGATAGCACCAAGAAAGGTGTACATAGGTAAGAAGATAAGCCCTACAATTAGAAGAATGTTGATAGATTTGCTGAGAAGGTATAAAAATATTTTTTCTTGGTCTTATGAGGATCTAAAAGCATATAGGGAAGATCTGTTTTAGCATGAAATTCCATTGAAGTTAGATGCTAAGCCATTCAGACAAAAGCAAAGACCCATAAACCCAACACTAGAGCCTAAAATGAAAGAAGAATTGACAAAGCTCAGAAATGGGGGAATTATCAAACCAATTAGGCATTCAACGTGGGTTTCAAACTTGGTCCCTATGAGGAAGAAAAATGGAGACATCAGATTATGTGTGGACTTCAAGAATTTGAATATGGCATCTCTCAAGGACAATTATCCTCTACCCAATATGGAGGCTATATTGCATAAGGTGACAGGGTGTGAGTTGTTGTATATGATGGATGGATTTTTAGGGTATAATCAAGTTAAAGTCAAAGAATCTGAGCAATATAAGACAACATTTACAACTCCTTGGGGAATGTATGTATACATAAGAATGCCATTTGGTCTCACCAATGTAGGAGCAACTTTCCAGAGAATTATGGACGTGGCATTTGTAGATTTAATCAATGCTATCATGGTGGTGTACCAGGATGACCTGACTGCTTATTCGAAGAAGGCTGGAGATCATGTGCAACATCTAGAAAAGGTATTTATAAAAGCCTTGGAATACGGTATCAGCTTAAATCCTAAGAAATGTCATTTTGTAGTCACAGAGGGTAAGCTTTTAGGACATATTGTTTGAAAAGAGGGAATTAGAATAGATCCTGAGAGGGTTGAAGCTATTGATAAAATTCATGTTCCCAAAACTGTTAAGGCTATCTAGTCTACAAACTATCATTCATGCTTTAGAGGGAATAACATCATATTACCTCCAACTTTGTTATTAGATAGGGACTTTGTTATTGGGTTTGTAGAGAGGACTTGCAGAGCAACTACCCAATCAATCCTTTAGAATCAAAGAGATGAGCCACCTCCTGATTCAGGTGATGAGAGTGATGAGGTGTGCATTACCAATGACTATGTGATTCAACCATTGGCACAAGCAGGCACATTCCATCTTGATTGCATAGTAAGGAGTGCTCATAAATTCTCTTTTAGTCCACACATAGATGATTTGATGGTGCATATAAGGTGCGAGTTGGCTCAGGATTCATATCACCTATTGTGGGATGGAGTGTTTCCATCTGCAGAAGATGGAACTAGAGACTATAGGTATCTGAATCTATTATTTTTATATGGTTATTTACAAGGTTATGGATAAGATTTTGATCATGCTAATGTGTCCTTGGCAGATTTTGTGACTTCCTTGTTTGAGGAATTTCCATTGGGGGCATGGCTACATGGAAGTTGTCATTTCAATGAGCATGATGGCATTGTTATTCTAGCTTGTAGTGATGGAGTTCTACTCCATAAGTTGGTAGGGGATGATTGTTCTATTTCATGGGACCGAGAATTATTTCATAGTACTTGGAGGACAACAATTGTACATGAGTTTGGAGGAGGTTTATATAATTTCCTCATCGTGGGAAAGTAGCATAGGGATGATACTACATCATCCTATGAACCTGATGGTATCTTTTGCATCCCCATAGGTTGATCATGCAGTCTTGAGGGTGTTGTTCTATTTCATATCAACAACTTAAGAGGAGAAATTACACATCTTTCAAAACCTATGAGGGGTAGTCATCACATCCAATATAGGAGGATTGCAAAGGATGGAGAGAGGTATTGTGATGTAGACACTTTGAGATACCTTAATCTCCTCATGTATGATGGATGTGAGGTTCTAAAGTATTGGGATCTAGGTGGTGACAAGTTTGACACGTTAGTGTGATTGGATCCTGATGAGTTGTTTCACCACTCTCATCATGGTGAAGGTTATGTCAAAGGATCATAGTGGAGGTCAACTAATAATGTGTATGGCGAACTTCCCTTTTGGTTATAGGATCCAAGGATTTCTATGTTTGGTATATTTCTCTACATCGGTTAATTGTTTACAGTGGTATTGAGCATGGTTGGGAATTCTACATATTGATTTGGGATCTCGACATTCAAGCGACAGGCTAAGGAATTTAGTTGAGATTGCTTGAGGTCAAGCAATTTTAGGGAGGGTGGACTGTAATGTCCCCTTTTTAACTAGTGTCATAGTTTGGTGGATTAGCCTATCATCGGTTCCTCATAGGCTACTGTTGGTGTTTAGAGGGCCTTTCGTGGGAGTTTATGGGTTCTTCAGATGGCAGCTTAGAGTGTTCTCTTCTCCATTATTTAGTGATATTTAGAGACGAACTTCTTAAGGTGTTTTAGGCTTCATTTACACACACTATTTTTAGTAAGTTACTTGAATTTTTGAGTCCAACCTTACTATTTATAGTAAGCTAGTCTGGTGAGCAAAGGAAGCAGTGAGTTCTCCCCATTGGTGTTGGCGGATTCAGTATAATGTTGATATTTATGGAGTTATAGATTATTGATTATTATTAAAGGGATAATTTTAATAATAATTAAATATTAAAGAGAATATTATTATTGGTGAATAATGAATTCTATAATGTATAGTTACTTGTAATCATTTTAGTCATTATTAAAAGGCATTTAATGGGGACACCACACTTGAGTTTTAAATATTATATTATTATGGTGCAACAAAAGCAAATGATCATTTATTATTAAATGAATTAAAAAGGCTAAGGAGGTCATGAGATTTGAAAGAGGTATAAAAGTGTAGTAATGAAAAAAGTATCCCTTTTTCCTTAGTCTAGGAATGAAGAATTAATAATTAAAATGAGCCTAATTTTTCCTTGATTTAGTGTTGTAATGTGTTTTACACATTCACATTAAGTTTGGGACCCTTCTTAATAAAATGGACTTAATGGTGCCTTATTTAGGGTGTTGTAAAGTGTATCTTTAGACTTTCACACTACTCGAGGGCTTTATTAATTAATTGAGGTTAATTTGCCCCTTTAATTCAAATCCAAGCCTAATTAATTACATATTCTGAGGGATAAAACATGACACTCTTAACTAATATTACACAAAACTTAATTTTATAAGGTATGTGTCTTAGGTTAGTGACCTAGGACCCATTTTCCACCTAGATAATGGGTCCTCACTAGGTCCAAATACCCCCTTTTTACATAACATTTCATATTTCCCAAAGGTGTCATACTTAAGTATGCTAGGACCCATTCACCACATGGCGAATGGGTCCTCACTTAACCCTAAGAACACCCTTGGGATATGTTTTTGGTAGTACTTTAATGATTTCACATTCAAGATCTAATGTTGGGTTGTGTTATTTGAATTTCAAGAATTAAAAATAAGATAAGTATAAATACAAGGCTATTTCACCTGGCTTCACCTAGCAAAATTGATGTTATCATAAGAGTACTTTCACAAGAGAATTGATAAAGAATTCAAGAGAAATCTCAAGGCATTCAAGGGTAGATTATTAAAGTTTATTGCAACAATCAAGGTCCATTTCATCATGTCAAAGACATAGTGCATCATGCATGTTGTTGAGCTAATGTGTTGATGTAGCGTTGTAGATCCTATTCAATCATTGTTTCATGTCAAATTTTATGATCAAGATCTACATACATTGAGGCCACCTCATGCAATATTTCTAATTTTCCAAGGTTCAAGAAGGTTTGGTAAGTTGTTACATACATTTTTTCATTCATCATTCCTTTATGCATTTTTTTATTTCAAGCTTTAATTACCAAAATGGGGTTTGACCAAGGCAAACCCCTATTCCCTAACAATCAACATTTTTCTTCTCCTTTGATGTGTGATTGCAGGTTTAGGTTGAAGATCAATTGGAAAACAAAACTTGTCAAAGTTGCAAAGTTGTCATATTTCTTGCAAAATCATGAAAAGTCTTCTACAAAATTCATTTCAGACTTTAAGGAGCCAAACACTTGGAGTTTGGAGTTGCATACATTGAAGAAAAAAACCCAAAAATTAATTTTATAGAACCCTAGCTAGGACCCATTTGCTATTGGGCTAATGAGTCCTCAGTGAGGCTTGAAAAAACACTTTTTGCAATAGGTACACAACATTTGACCCTCCTAAAACCTACCTTTTGATTACTACATTGGCTAGGTTTGATTTTTGATATTCATCTATGCATAATTGAATGAAACAACTAGTCAAAAGGAGAGGTTAACCATCTTGATTACATTTTGGTTTTCCTACCCCTCTCTCTTTTCCCTTTATTTCATTTTGGTGAACCTAAATTTTTGAGCACTGTAGTTTTATGATTTTGGAGTCTCTTTTCATCTTAGATTAGATCTTGCATTTATTTGCATTGAATTAGATCTCATTTAGGATGCTTAGTTTGCACTCAAAATTTGCATCTCATCTAGGGTTTTAGGATTTCATTGTTGGCATTCTTTAAATATGAAAAATACACAAAAATTAGTCATCTTGAATATCATTTACATCATATAAACTTGCATTTGAAAATTGAAATAAAAATTGCATATCAAACTAGGTCTTTTAGTTCATCATTTTGTCACATTTTTAACTTGAATTTTACATTACATTTACAAAAAATTGAAACTAAAAATTACTATTTCACCAATTTAATTAGATCTAGCTTGATTTAGTTCATTTAGTGCATTTCATAAATTCAAGATTGAATTTACAACATTTCATTTCCAGCTTCTTACATAGTGTAATAAGCAAATTTACTTACAGTTTTAAGTCTGAAAAACTAAAAATGGATAAGTGTTTGAGCAATGTGTGGAAGTCTTTGTTCTCCTTGGTTGATATTTCAAGTTGTGTTTTTGGCAATGATCCTAATGAAATCGAACCCAATCATGCTCACCCAACTCCTAATGAGTGTCCTCGTGAAGTTGACATCATTGGAGAAGATGATGCTAGCATGAATGAATTCATAAATGATTGCCTTAACAATCTTGAGAATAATGCATCTTTATATCCTTCCATGAAACAACCAACACAACTGGATATTTTTGGTCTCTTACATCCTAAAAATGTGTCACAAACTAAGCCCAAACTTCCAATAATGAGTGAACCTAGCTCCTCTAATCAAATGCATAGTCATCCATCTTATGTTAAAAAAGTGACCAATACTCCTATCAACCTTGAAGGAACTTATGCCCAAGGCTTTAAGATTTTAACCAACTAAGGATGTGACATAATTAATGAGCATGAAATTCATAAACTTTTAGACCAAAATCCTATTGAAAAAATAAAAGGGATAGGATATCAAGAACCTCCTCCCAACATAAGTTTCCTCCTTCCTAAAGAACAATCAATGCCTCATAAGAATGATAGGATCATCTTAGGCCTTTCTTCTCAATATCCACCTCAACAAGCTGTTAAATCAAGCAGGCAACAAAAATATTACAAACTTAAAAAATTACCATTCTTATATTACTCAAATAGAAATTTAACAAAAGATGGAGAATCTCCTTATAAAAGGTTGGATTAAATTACCACCTCCTAGTAAAAGTAGCATACCTAAGAAAAACATGAATTATTGTGCATATCATAGAACTCTTGGAAATCTTACTAATGAGTGTCATGCATTAAAATTGATATTGAGTGATTTTGACTTCAATGATGATGATTGTTACCAAGTGGTTGCATAGCATGTCTTTTCGCTCCTTTCCATGTAATAGTTGAAGGGTCATAGTATTCTCACTATTGCATGTTATACATTCATTATCATTCTCTTTATCACAAGGAGCTCATTCTCATTACCTATCTTGGCTCATCCTTGTGAACTTAGTGCAGGCAAGGGGTTAGATAGCCTTGTCCTATTTTTGGCACTTACTAAATATGTCCCTTTGGCTAGTTGTCTACCTTCCATATATACTGATTGAGATTGGGACATAGATGACCTGCTATAGGTCGACTCGCATTGCCTTACTAGTCTTTTGCTTTGTTTTCTTTTTCATGTTTCTTTATGTGATTGCATGTGTGTAATGTGATCCCCCATGTTGTTTTGTTTGATGTATCTCTCTTTTTGTGCATTCCTCTATATGTATCTACATCCATAGATCTATGTTGTAAACATTTTATCTTTTTCTCTTGTCTTGTGTTTTTCTTTTGGGGATGATGCAAGGCATTGAGACATTTAGGTCTCTTCCATGTTGACCCAAAGTATTTTTCTTTGTTTTTTCTCTCTATGTGTCATTCTTCAAGTTATATGAGTATTTAGGGAATGATGACATTTTTGAACTTTATGACAACATTGTAGCAAATATATACTAACCCTGAATCCATAGATCCCTTATGTATTTTTTGGGCAACCCCTCTCTCCTTTTTCATGGTGTAGCTTTATTTTGGAAACATATGACTTGGCAAAGGATTTTCTAAGGAAAGTTCTCATGTCTTAGGATTAAACATTGGCTACTTTAAATAAATTTCTCACATCAAAGATGCTAGCAACTGCTTTAAAGTGGGGGAATACATTGATAATATCTTTCAACATTTCTACATATTTCATGATACAATTTTCTTTCCCTTGTGATGTGTCCTTTCCTTGGTGCTGTCATTGGGTTTAATGTCCTCCAAGAGTGCAATATTTCTTAGTGTATAACTTTCTCTTAGTGGCTTGATGTGACATGAGGCATCCCCTAAACTACAATTTGTTACTCTTGATTTTTCCTCTTAGAGACATTAGGCACGATGATCCCTAAGAAGAATACCTTACATGAACAAAGCAAGATCCATTTGAAAAAAATCCTATAGACATGTTCATAAGTGTGTGGCATAACACAACTTTCTAACCTTATGAAGCTTGAACACAACCATGATAAAGGCCACCTAGTATAACACACCTTGCTTGACTATGGAGCCTTGCTTAGCATTGTGGTGCCTTATTGAAGTTGTCAGGAGGATAACTTTGATATGGTATGAGAGCCTAATATGATTCTCTTATTTTCCACCCTTTTGGGATACTCACCTAGTGGACAATTTGAGGTTCCACTAGGTATGTGCAGGATCATCATGGAAAAAATAGGCCCTTAAGTGAAGAAAAATTCAGGAAAATTAGAGTTAGTCAACTTGATGTAAAAATTTGAATAAGTTATCTATATTATTTCAAAAATATATAACAATAGAATCTGTAGCAAATTGAATGTAGTTTCTAAACTACTAGGTTTATTTTTATTTTTTTAAATCTATTTGGTGAAAGTTTGAAATTTCAATGCAGTAGTACTTAAATTTCAGGGAAAAAATAAGTAGGTGTTTGTCTGACCACCCTAACCACAATAAAATGACAATATTTTTTATAATATTTTAGATATAAGTAGAGGACTCATGTCCTGATGTGATGCATATTTTTTATAATTTTTTTCCAAGTAAATAATTAATTATGAATTTTTTATTACAACTTTTAAAAAATATAAAAATATGTATGTTTGACCACCTTAACTTGGTCAAAACTTCATGAAATTCAATATATATATATATATATTTAATCCTATAGTATGTGAAGCATATAATTTGATGCATGTTTTGGATTCAAAAAATGTGACAATGTTTGAAAGCTATAGATGTTTCTCAATTAGCCTATCAATTAGGACTTTAGTCGTAATTCAAATAGAAAATGAATAATAATTATTTATTAAATTCAAAGTAAAGTATAATTTATATTGGTGGAAATATGAGAATCTCCTTTAAAAACCCTTTTCGTTTCATCAATTTTGGGTTAAAAAAATCATTAGCCACATACCCTACACATACCCATCATATCACCACTTTTTGGTCCATCATGATCTTGCACATACCCCACTACTCTAGTGTGAGTGCGCGTGTCATTTGCATTGTGGACATTGAGTTTTTCTTCTGAATGTTCTTATGAAAAATAGCTTGAGACGTGTTCCACATCACATTGCATAGTCGAGGCTTGATCCTTCCCCTTTTCTTGGAAAAATAGTTGAGATGTGTTCCACATCATGTTGGGTAGTCGAGGCTTGATCCGCACCCTTTTTCTTCTTGGTCTTTGATGTTGTATGATTGTGTATCTTTGTCATTGTTGCATACATAAGTGTGTTGAATTGTTGGTGTAGGTTTTTATTTTTCCTAGTGGGTTAATTTATTTTCCCTTAGTCCTAGGTTTTTCTTACACTTAATTAAGCTTGCTTAGGATAATAAAGTGAGTTTATTATCTAATAACTAGGAGATAAGCAATGAGGTGTTCCATTCCTTAAAGGGTGGAACCACTTTCCCCTTTTGGTGGCATCCTCCACTTTTGGTGGTCCATACTTTCCACCTTTCATAGGAATCTCCACTTTTGGTGGTCTATATCCACCTTTTGTGGTTGATTCCTATTGGTTGGATTTTCCACTACCTCCTCTCCTAAGTTCTATATAAACTCACAACCTAGCTTGTACTTGCATTCATTCTTGCAATACTCTTGCATCCATTCATGCATATTAGCATTGTATCTTTTCAACTTTGAAGCTCTTAATGCAATTTTGTCATATTGAATTTGCATAATCTCTTAGAGTCCTAGTGTGCATTCTTTATGCTTTTCTAGTTTATGTAGCTTTGATTTTCTCTTATAAAGTTCTTGGGTTATTCTATATATTTCAGATTTCTAACATGGTATCCGAGCTTTTGTTTTGAGAAATCTAAGTTCTTAGATTCTTGATTGAGAGATTAAGTTTCTTGTAAAAATCTTGTAAATTCTTGTATGCAATTCTCTTGCGTTCTTGAATGATCTGGAGAATCAGAAAGGATTTGCAAATATTTAATTACCTCTTTATTTTGCATATGTGTTTTGTGAGATCCGGGTGATTGCAACATTTCTAGTTATATTGACAACTTTTTTTACTATTCCAACATGGCTAGAAGGCTCGAGAAAGTCAGATTTGGATTTTGTTTCATCCAAATTGGAGATCATTTGGCATAGTTGTAGGTGGGGGTTTGAAGAAATTTGTTTTTCATTGGAGTCATTTTGCTTTTGCTTCAAAATATCTAGCTTCCACTCATTTTTGAGAAAAATGATTTATGGGTTTTGTAGCTAGGGTTGAAATCTAAACTGGGTCTCTTTTATATTTTTTATATCTTGCATAGATTTGAATAAAATTGATGTAAAAAAATTAGTGCACGCCATTTTTCTCCTAGTTGAAGGTTAACAAAAATTCATTTTTTCATCTTCTATTTGTTGGATCAAAAAAATAATTTTTGGGTTTTGTTCTTAGATTAAAAAAATTTCTAGGTTTTTGTTATTGTCTAAAAATAGTGAGTAGATTTTTTAGAAATCAAATCAGAAATAAAACTTTTTTTCTAGAAAAATTGTTTCCTACAGGCTAAATTCAACCATTTTTTAAAAAATTCACATCTTTTTCTTTGGGCATTGGATTTTAGCAAATAAGATATCATTGGAAAGCTGGAGATGAGAACTTTCCATCCATAAAGGTATTGAGAAGATATTTTTCCATCTTGTATCAGATATTTTAGGTTGAAGCTGCCTTGTGCCAATTTCTTCAATAGGCCATAACTTTCACCCTGGTGCTCTAATTTTTTGATACGAATAGGCGTTGGAAAGGTCTTGAAGAGAAATACACATGCATAAAGCTAATTTTTCTAGATTTTGTCTTAGGTTCATTTTACATCAGAATTTATAAATTTGGCTATTTTGAGCCTATTGAGCATTGTATCTTGGAAAAGGCTTTGTAAACACACTAAATTATAAAATGACAACCTTATAATATTTGTGGGGGGGTGATCCTTGATAATAGTGAAAAGGTTTGGGGTGTTCTTTGTGTTATTATGTTCACTTTCTTTCTGCATTTCTTCATCATGGCTTCTACAATAGTTCCTATTATTTTTGCATACAACTATTCTGAGTGGAAAAAGAAAATGGAAATTCACATAAGAAGACTTGATTTGTATAGAGTAGTAATGGGACTGGAAACTAAACCAAATGAAGATGAAAAAATTAACATATGTGATAGAGAATATGGATAATTGTGTGTCTATATCTCCTGATTTACTCTTTCATGTTGAATCTTTGAATACTCTAAATGAAGTATGGAAAAAGCTAGAATCTCTTTTTGGTGCACAAGATTCTATGAGGGGTCATATGTTGGAGAATGAAATAATCTGTTTAAATTCAGGAAACTTCAAAACAATTCATGATTTCTTCACCAAAATGAAATCACTAAGGCTGCAACTACAACAATGTGGATTTGATAAGAAAGATGAAAAAATTGATTCTAAGTATTCTCTCAAAGCTAAGTTCTGAATATTCAATATTTGTTTTTTCCTTCTATGCTACTAAGGATGCACTTGGATCTCAATTCAAGATTCCATCATTGAATGATTTATCTACTTCTCTCACACAAGAGCAGGACAAGCTAATTTAGATGGGCACTCTTAAGTCTTCTAAGTCTCATGCCTTGGATGCCAACCTTGGCACAAATGAACAAAGAGGACAAAGTAGTAATAAGGATAAGAAACAAAAGAATAACAAAGAGAAGAAGAATTAGAAATCGGCTACTCCAAAACCAAGTAATGACACCTCATCTTCAAAAGGTGACAAGCCTAAGAAAGAGAGGGTCAAATGTACCTATTGTAAGAAACCCGGTCATGATGAGAAAAAATGTTTGAAGAAATAGGTTGATCATTTGACACACATTCTTGAGAAGAATAATCTCAGTGTTCCTAATTCCATCAAATAGATTTTAGAAGAGGGTTCTCATAAGGCCAAAGAGAACAAGGGGAAATGAAATGGCAACATCCTTGTAGTAGTTACTTCTCCACTATCCACATGGGTTCTTGATTCGAGTGTTTCACACCACATGGCTTCAACTGAAGATGAAATTGAATCTATGGAGCCATGTTCTATGCCTCCCATTCTGATGGGTGATGGCACTCCACTTGAGGTATGTGGGAGAGGGTCTGTTGATATGGGGGATGGCACATTCCAGGATGTTCTTTGTGTGCCCTCATTATCAACTAATCTCCTATATATCTATCAAATCACTCACATAGGCATAGGAAAGAGAGTTAAGTTTACTCTTGATTCAATGGTGATTCGTGAGATGGAAAATGATTCTACAATTGTAGTTGGGAGAGTAGATCATTAGTCTTGGCTTTATTGTTCTCTCACTTTGTTCCCAATCCTCCTTCAACTATTTTATTCACTCATTCAGATGATATGAGTAAATTGTGGCATCAGAATTGGTCACTTGAACTACCGCTACCTACAATAGCTCAACAAACAGGACATGGTTATAGGATTTCCTACAGTTCACTTTTCTAAAGGTGTTTGTCATGGTTTCATTCTTGGAAAGCATACTAAAGAGAAGTTTGACAAAGGAAAAGCTTGGAGAGCCTCACATCTTTTGGATTTGGTATATAGTGATTTGACATGGCCATTTCCACAACCATCTTTTAATAGAGCTTGATATGTTTTGACATTCATTGATGATTTCTCTAGGTACACTATTGTGTACTCTCTTAAACAAAAGTTTGAAGTCTTTGATTCATTCTTGGAGTATAAGGCTTTTGTAGAGAAACAAACTAAAAAATGTATCAAAGTTTTGAGTATAGATAATGGGGGGGGAATATGTCAATCAAAGGTTTGTACAGTATTGTGCTTCTGAGGAAATTGATTTGCCACATATAGTCCCCTACAGTCCTCGAAAGAATGGATTTGCATAATAGAAGAATTGGTCCTTGAAAGAGATGGCTAATTGTATGATTCACTCCAAGTCTTTGGCACCACCTTTCCAGGTAGAATCCTTTAATTGTGCATGTTATATCCAAAACCATGTTCCCCACAAAGCTGTGAAGGAGGTAACTACTTTTCAAGGTTGGACCAGTCAGAAACTATTAGTTAAGCACTTTCAAGTGTTTGGCTCCAATGCACCCTCACATTCTAGAAGAGAAACACAAGGCTATGGATCCATAGAGCAAGCCTTGCATAGTTGTTGGTCCCCTAGATGATGTTAAAGGCTACAAGCTTCTTCATCCTACCACACACGAGTTGTTCATTGAGAGGAGTGCTCAATTTGAGGAGAGTACTTCTAGTCCTTCTCTTGACACTTCTACCACCATCATCTTGGAGTCCTTATATCATGATGATAATTCTTCAGAGGTTCATAATAATTAATATCATGATGAGGAGCCTTCTTCCTCCACTTCAGATGATGATAGTGATCATGAGGATGTACACAGATCATCTTTAGAGGATGATGATTCTCCTCTAGAGTCTCCTCCTTCTCTAGCCATAGGGCCTCTTTGGGCTCGTTAGACTTCGTAGTCAGTAGGTGATTGGGTAGGGGATCCATCAGATCATAGGAAAACAAGATCATAGTCTTAGGATGCTCCACATGCCTTCCTTGCTTTAGCTTTTGATCCAAAAACTTTACGAGAAGCTTCTAGTGTCCCTGAGTGGGATGCAACCATGCAGGAAGAGTTCAGTTCCTTGGAGAGGAACCACACCTAATATCTTGTCCCACTTCTTAAGGGAAGAAACTTGTTTGATGCAAGTGGGTCTATTGAACAAAATATGCAGTAGATGGGTTAGTTGAAAATCATAAGGCTCACTTGGTTTCCAAAGGATTCTCCCAAGTTCCAAGGATTGACTACTCTAAGACTTTTGCACCAGTCACCAAAATGAATTCCATCAGACTTGTTCTTGCCATAGCTACAACACATAGATGGGATGTTCATTGAGGATTCTTCACTTGTGTGTCATCTTTAAAAGTCTCTCTATGGCATCAAATAGGCCCCTCAGGCTTGGTATGCCAAGATGGACTCCTTCCTTTTGAAAGTGGGATTCACTTGATGCCATTTTGATCCTAATGTCTACATATTGTAGCAGGATGATGCTCACACCTTCTTGGTTCTCTATGTCGATGACTTGTTGATCATAGGGAGTCACTCATCCACCATTCAGACAGTGAAAACCACCCTTCATGATTAGTTTTTGATGTCAGAATTGGGCTTGTTGCACTACTTCTTAGGGATTGAGATCACTCAGTCTTCCTCAAGTATCACTCTTGCATAGTCTAAATATGCACTTGACATGCTCCATAGGTTTCACATGGCTAATTGTAAGCCTGCACCGACTTCATTTTTGTCACGAGTCAAACTTGAGGCTAAGTGTTCTTCACCCTTGGTTGATGGAACTTTGTATTGAAAACTTGTTGGTAGTCTCATCTATCTAACTCATACAAGGCTCGACATTTCATATGTAGTAGGAATGGTCTCTTGATTCATGCAAGAGCCACATGAGCTACACTGGAAAGTAGCTAAGTGGATTCTTCACCACATTAAGGGAACTCACAATTATGGGATTCATTATGCAACAGGTGTGGATTTTGACTTGGTGGGGCACACAAATTCAAATTGGGCAAGTGATTCTCAGGATCACAAGTCTACTTTAGGGTATTGCTTCTCTCTTAGTTCTAGTTTAGTTTGTTGGTTGAGCAAGAAGCAGCCTGCTATTGCTCTTTCATCTATAGAGGCTAAGTATCGAGGAGTAGTTGATGTTGCTATTGAGGCCATTTGGCTTTAGAACATTGTCACTGAGTTTGAAATTCCCTTCTAGAAGCCCACAGTCATCCATTGTGACAACTAGAGTGCGATTTAGATCTCTTGTAATCTGGTCCATCATCAATGGACCAAGCACATCAAGATCCACATGCACTACATCTAGGAGTTGATTCATAGTGAGATAATTAATCTTAAGTACTATCCAACATCATAACAGACTGCAGACATCTTCACGAAACCCTTCACTAAGATAAATTTCCTTCAATTGTGAGCTTTTCTTGGGGTGTGGTTGTTGTCATCCATGGGGGGGCTACTTACTCCTTTTATTTTATTCATCTCTCTTTTGGGGAGGAGTTTTGTCCCATTGGGTTTTCTCCTTTTCTCTGATTATGAGAGATTTCTCTGCATTTCATTTGTACATGGGTACCTAACTTGGCCTAGTTGTCGAGACCCATCATCTTTTACATCCTCCTAAGATGTGCTTAAGGGGGGGTGTTGGTGTAGGCTTTTATTTTTCCTAGTGGGTTAATTTATTTTCCCTTAGTCCTAGGTTTTTCCTACACTTAATTAAGCTTGCTTAGGATAATAAAGTGAGTTCATTATCTAATAACTAGGAGATAAGGTGATGAGGTGTTCCCTTCCTTAAAGGGTGGAACCACTTTCCACTTTTGGTGGTCCATACTTTCCACCTTTCATGGGCATCTCCACTTTTGGTGGTCTGTCTCCACTTTTTGTGGTTGATTCCTATTGGTTGGATTTGCCACCTACCTTCTCTCCTAAGTTATATATAAATTCACTACCTAGCTTGTACTTGCATTCATTCTTGCAATATTCTTGCATCCATTCATGCATATTAGAATTCTATCTTTTCAACTTTGAAGCTCTTAATGCAATTTTGTCATATTGGCATTGCATAATCTCTCAGAGTCCTGGTGTGCATTCTTTATGCCTTTCTAGTTTATGTAGCTTTGATTTTTTGTTATAAAGTTCTTGGGTTATATAATCTATTTTATATTTCTAACATGAATGTCTACTCTAGTGTGATTTTGACATGGGATCATACTCTCACTAAAGTGGGGAAAAATGTAGTAGCAAAAAAGTATCCCTTTTCCCTTAGTCTAGGAATGAAGAATTAATAGCTAAAATGAGCCTAATTTTTCCTTGATTTAGTGTTGTAATGTGTTTTACACATTTACATTAAGTTTGAGACCCTTCTTAATAAAATGGAGTTACTGGTGCCTTATTTAGGGTGGTGTAAAGTGTATCTTTACACTTTCATACTAATCTAGGGCTTTATTAATTAATTGAGGTTACTTGGCCCCTTTAACTCAAATCCAAGCCTAATTAATTACATATTTTGAGGGATAAAACTTGACACTCTTAAATAATATTACACAACACTTAATGTTACAAGGTATGTGTCCTACATTAGTGACCTAGGACCCATTCACCACTTGGAAAATGGGTCCTCACTAGGTCTTAGGACCCTCCTTTTACATAAAATTTCATATCTCCTGAAGTGTGTTGTTGTTAAGTGTGCTAGGACCCATTTTCCACATGGCGAATGGGTCCTCACTTAACCCTAGGAGCCCCCTTGGGATATGCTTTTGGTGGTATTTTAATGATTTCAAATTCAAGATCTGATGTCAGCTTGTGTTATTTGAATTTTGGGAATTAATAATAAGATAAGTATAAATATAAGGCTATTTCACCTAGTTTCACCTAGTAAAATTGAAGTTATCATAAGAGTACTTTTACAAGAGCATTGGTGAAGCATTCAAGAGAAATTTTAAGGAATTCAAGGGCAGATTATTAAAGTTTATTGCAACAATCAAGGCCCATTTCATCATGTCAAAGGAATAGTGCATCATGCATGTTGTTGAGCTAATATGTTGATGTAGCATTAGAGATCCTATTCAAGCATTGTTTCATGTCAAATTCTATGATCAAGATCTACATACATTGAGGCCACCTCATGCAAGATTGTTGATTTGTACTCCAAGGTTCAAGAAGGTTTGGTGAGTTGCTACATACATTTTTTCATTCATAATTCCTTTATGAATTGTTTTATTTCAAGGTTAATTTACCAAAATGAGGTTTGACCAAGGAAAACCCATATTCCCTAACAACCATCATTTTTCTTCTCCTTTGATGTATGATTGCAAGTTTTAGGTTGAAGATCAATTGGGAAACAAAAGTTGTCAAAGTTGCAAAGTTGTTAAGGTTGTCATCTTTCTTGCAAAATCACAGAAATTGTTTTATAAAATTCATTTTCAACTTTCAAGAGCTAAACACCTGGAGTTTGGAGTTGCAGGCAATGAAGAATAAAACCCAAAAATTGATTTTCCAGAACCCTAGCCATGACCCATTTGCCATTGGGCGAATGAGTCCTTAGTGAGGCCCAAAAAAGCACTTTTTGCAATAGGTACACAACATTTGACCCTCTTAAAACCTGCCTTTTTATTGCTATATTGGTTAGGTTTGATTTATGATATTCATCTATGCATAATTGAATGAAGTAACTAGTAAAAAGGAGAGGTTAACCATCTTGATTACATTTTGGTTTTTCCGCCCCTCTGTCATTTTTCTTTATTTCAAAAAGTCATTCAAAAAGCATTTGAAATTTCATTGATACTTATCAAATTCATGAGAATTTTTCTGTGAAGGAAGAACCATGGTTTCTAGAAGAAAAATCAATCTTTGAGAATGATAACTCTCTCAGATTAAGCATTCTACAAGTTTGAAATACCACCCAAGGTTTGCTCTTTAGGTGGCTACATTTAGGAGTCACATTTGTGCTTCATTGTTCCACAAGTGAGATTCAAAATAAGGCTTTACTCTTTGTTGGCTAAAGGACTTGGTGGCATTGATAGTGAATGCTCGAGTCTCTTAGAGAAGGAGATTGAATGGAGCTTCAGGAACATATTAACTGCTACAAATTAGATGTTTGAGTTTTCCTAGTTTAGTCATGGGATATTTTTGCCACTATCTTGCTCTCTATTCTAAATGTGTGGTCATTTGCTACTACCTGTACATTTATCATAGACTTAGAGGCATTGTATTATAGACCTTGTTACTCCTCACATGGGATTTATGTTCTTGTACCTAGCTTGTGTGAGGGTCGCAGGGTTTATCCAAGCTGGACGTAGATATATGTAGGGATTTTAAGCTTCAGTTGAGTTGATGTGCACCTTTTAGACCATCGTGCATTTCTAGGTCTGAACTATGTTTGCATTTAATTTTCTTATGGATTGTTGCATATCAATCTTTCAATAATTTATAAATTCTATATTCTTGAAGTAATTTTTTGAGCATAAATATTGTAATATTCCATTCAATATTGGCTTATTTAAAGTATGTTGAGACTATTGAATACATCTAAAAGGTGTCTTTATATCAATCAAATGAAAAGGATTTGAGGAGCACATTATTTATCAGATTGGTATAAGCATCTTATGTTGATTCTCCACAAGTTAGATTGTATTATCTTGTATTTCATGTATGGTTGTAGCTCTGCTTGAGCATCAAAACTCTAAGTAAAAAAATTCTCTTCTAACATTTAATGAGCTTCCATAAATATGTATCTTTACATTCTCATGTATACCTCTATATGACAGACGAGTGGGGTGAAACTAAGCTTAGCTTTGAAATCCTTTTGTGCACTTCATTATGTTACTATAAAAGTTATGCTTTAGAACATTATATGTTTGAAAAATGTCCTAAATTTCAAACTAAAATTAATCAAGAAAAATTGGGATAGACATTGTCCCATTTGGGGTGGGACACCTTAGTCTCTAGAACTATGCTTTATGGGAATCTTGCAATCTCATATAATTCTCCCTAAAAATTCGGTCCATAACATGTACAACACCACATGTCATCTTGCAAGGAATTAAATGTGCCACCTTAGAAAATCTATCCATTGTTATAAATATAGAGTTATATCCTCTCTATATTTTTGGAAACCCTTATAGGAAATCCATACTTATATCCTCCTAATTTTTGCTTAAAGTGAAAAAGGTTGATCTAATCCAATATTTTGATTCCTTCCTTTTATAATCTAAAAAGTGCTACAACCTTGAAAAAATTTCCTTACATCTTTATATATGTGAGGCCAAAAATAATGTTCACTTTCCAAATCCATTATCTTATCAATCTCAAAATATCTTGCTAATCTACCACTATGTTTCTCCTTGATCAAATTCTCCCTCATTGAGTTCATAGAAAGGCACAATTGAATTCCTTTGAATAACATATTATCCTAAATGAAATAATCCTTCTTACTTCTATCTAATGCAAGTGGTTCATTTCTTGCTCTCTAAGCTTTTGTAAAGTTTGGAACATAATCATACACTTGTTTGTGTTCTTCAAAACCCATTACTACTACTCTCATTTTTTTCAACAAGTTCCTTCTGCTACTCAACAAATTTGTAACCTTGTTGGATTTGTTGTTCCTATGCTTTAATACAAATATGTAACTGTACATGAATTCTATCTATCTCATATGTCTTTGATTCAAATTTCCTTGACTACTCAAGTACTATAAGGTTTGATGTTCAATGTATATATAATGTCTCCACTTCTTCAAGGATTTAACTATGGTATATAATTCCTTTTCATAGACCAAGTATCTTTCCCTTGCATCATTCAAATTTTGACTAAAATAAGTTATTAACCTTCCTTCATGACTCAACACTTCTCCTATCATAATTCCACTAGTATAACAATCAACATGAAGTAACTTATCAAAATTAGGCAATGCTAACATTGGATGTTTTGTTACATTATACTTTAATAGTAGTTCAAAACTCCCTTTTACCCTAATTTCCACTTAAATTCCTTTTGATATCCCCTCATTGTTTATGTCAACAGTGTGCATAATAGTACTAAAATTTATGATGAACTTCTTATAAAAAAATTCTAGTCTATGAAAATATCTTACCTATTTTATGTATAATGGTGTAGGCCATTCAACAATTGCTCGTACTTTTTCCAAATCCTTCTATGTAAATGAAAAGTTCACTTGATTATAATAATTTCATTCTCATGAAACTACTTTTCTTTACGTTTATCAACAACTTCTCTTTACTCAATCTTTGAAATACTTGCCTAATGTGCTAAAAATCCTCTTCTTTAGTCCTAAAAATTAGAATATCATCCAAATAGACATAACAAAATTACCCAAAAATTTCTTCAATACCTCATTCATCAATCGCATGAAGGTACCCAGTGTGCTAGTCCAAAAAGAATGACTATCCACTCATGCAAACCCACATTTTTTATTGAATGCATTATTTCATTTATTGCCCTCTTTGATCTTGATATGATAGTATCCACTTTTCAAGTCAATCTTTATGATATACTTTGCACCACTTAAATAATCCATGATTACATCCATCCTTGGCAATGAAAAATTGTACCTAATGGTAATCTTAATAATATCTCTCGAATCAGACATCAAGATGGAGCCGTTTGGAGGAGCGTAGGAAAGGAGGTTGTAGGTTTGTGGCCAGTAATAGTTGTGGCTTGAATGTCTTCTTACTTTGTTGCATGTGCATGGTGAGTGAGGTTTCAAAGAGCTGGGGTGTTTGTGTAGCTAGGGGAGGGGTATTTTCTATGATCAAGGGTGGGGTTTTTCTTCATTAGGTTTTTTTGAAAGTTATTTACTACCTGGTGCTTACATGAGAAAGGGTTTTGTAGAGTTTAGGGGTGGTATTTCTTGGTTTCATCTTTTCTATAAATGGCTCCAAATGCACCCATTTACTTCAATCAAAGAATGAATATAGGGCTACTTTGCAAGCTAATAGCCTATCTTCATCTAGGCCTTTTGCTACTAATAATTTTTTTATCAAGGCTTCGATGGTGGATGGGATGGATTTGTCTAGGGGTCCTCGAATCCCAAAAACTAATGGATGTTTGGAGAGAAGCCAAGATAGGCCAATCTTGGTGATTCAACCTGACTCAATAGCATAAGATGTTCAATATTTTTTGAATCATGCTTTAATATGAAAACTCATGGGGATGTAGGATCTCTTCCATTTTTGGAGTCTTGGGATAGCCTAACATGGAATCCTAAGGGTGAGATGGAGGTCAATGTTAATGGCCAATAATTTTTTATGGTTGTTTTTAATTACATGGTTGATCACAAAAAGGTTTTCAAAGGGGGGCCTTATTTTCACAACTAGATCAATTTTTTCATCAAGCCTTGGTATGCTAGTTTAACCCTTCTGAGGATCTTCTAAATCATATTCTTGTTTGGGTATGCCTCCCTTGGTTCCTATTCAAATTTTGGAGGAATGGAATTTTGCGTTTGATGGCTTTACTGTTGGGGTTGGTGGGTCCTTCTTAGCAAACACAAGACAAAAATGTACTTACCTTTGCTCGTATATGTGTTGAAAATGATTTGAGTAAACCTCTCCCAGATTCTTTAGAAATGCATGTGGGCTCATCTTCATGGGTGTAATATCTTGATTATGAGGCTCTTCCCTTTAGATGTCAATTGTGTCATGAGTATGGTAATCTACATAAAATATGTCCTAAATTTCATTCTTTAGAGCCCCATCCTACCCATCTTCCTTGCAATCCTTCTAAGGATGACAAAAGAAAGGTTCATATTCCAGTTGAAGTGGTAGATAAAGAGGTTTTCATTCTTATTAAGCCCCATAACAAGAATCGAGGATAAAAAAGAACCTCAAAGGAGAGATTGGAAGGGGAAACTTTTAATCACTTTGATGTGTTGGATGACCTTAGACAACAGGAGGTGAACCCTACTATGATGGCCTTGGAACCTTGTGTTTTGGGGGTGGATCAGGAGGGTGCTAATCTTGATGATCTTCATATTTTTTAGGAAGGTGGTATGTCACTTGTTCAAATGGATACAGATCTAAATCTCATGGAATTTTCTAATCCTATAGCCTCTATAATTATGGAAACGATTGAGGTTGAGAACTCTCCTCCTTTGGAGAAGTTGGTGTCAGATATAGAGAAAGGAAACAAGGCTTCTCCTTCTTTACGAATACTTCAAAAAAACTCAAAGAAAGGGATCCCTAAGAAACCCTCCATGGTTGGGAGAAAGAAGGATTTGGATAAAATTAAGATGATAAGGGAGATATTGGTGGAGTCAAGGTCTATCAAAACTCTTGATTCCAACTTTTCTAGATCCTTGAAATGATTATTCTCTTATGGAATATGAGGGGCTTGAATAGTGTCCCTTGATAAAAAGTTGTTTGTGATTTGGTGTGATGTCATTCAATAGATATGTTATTTATTCAAGAAACTAAGCTTTATGTGGAAAGTATGTATAGTTTGGTGCCAAAACTTTGGTGGTGTGATCAATGTCAGTGCATTGGAGCTCAAGGTAATGTTTTGGTTTGGTATGCTAATGGAATCATTTGGAGATACACCATCTTTGGTGGATGTCTAGTTTGAATTCCATTTCCATGGTTACTTAAAGCTTGGAGTTTGGAGAAATTGTTCTTCTATCTAATATCTATACTCCAATTGATATACCTAGAAATTTGCACCTTTGGTCTCATATTTGGTTGATTTAGAGTAATACTTCTCTTTATCCTTGTATTATTACTAGTGACTTTAATGCTATTATAGACTTGAAGGAAAAGAGGGGAGGAATGCTAAGGTTGGAGCCTTTTACTTCTATTCTCTAAGATAATATTTATTCCTTAAATCTAGTGGATATTAAACCTAGTAATGGTTAGTATACTTGGAACAACAAGAGGTGTGGCAAGGATTGTATTGTTGAGAGGCTTGATAGGTTCCTAGTGTTTGGGTTCTGGATTGGTGGGCCTTGGTCTACTAGCTCTGAGATCCTTGAATGGAGGGGATATGATCATTGACCAATTAAGCTTGCCACTTCATTGGCTCGTGTTGCTCAGTTCCCCTCTATCATGTTTTAGCTTATGTGGTTGCAGGATCCCTCTTTGTAGGATTATATTACTGAGTGTTGGAATTGGGGTAGACCCACTTTTGGCACAATGATACATTCTTTTGTCAAACAATTGCAATATGTGAAATATTAGCTCAAGAGGTGGAATATGATGTGCTTTGAAAAAATATTCCATGCTAAGGCTATTGCTTAGGGTAGTTTGGATGTTATTACTCATGGGATTAGGGAGTTTGGCCTTTTTGAGGATTCTCTCAAAGAGGATTCAAAGGCTTTGAAAGCTCTGGAGGAGTGTGAGTTGCAGGAGGAGATTTACTAGAAATAGAAGGAAAAAATTGAGTGGTAGAATGAAGGGGTTAGAAACACTACTTTTTTATTTAATTCTATGAAGCCTAGGAGACATGGTAATTCGATCCCATATCTTGTGAATTTTAGGGGTGAACATTTGTCCTCTCTAGGAGATATTTCTAGAGAAGATTCTTAGTTCTTTGCCTCTTTGTTTAGGGAGGATTCCCTTGATGTGTGGGAAGAAAATCATGTCCTAGCTTGTATTCCTTCTCTAGTTTCTATGAAAATGAATGAGCACTTCATGCACTACATTTCCCTAGATGAATTGGGGGCCACTATTTTTTAGATGAAGAAAGGGAAAGCTCCTAGTCCTAATGGTTTTTTGATTGAATTCTTTCAATAATTCTAGGAAATCTTAGAGGTTGTGCATGAGTCTTAGAGGAACAAATAAATGATGAAGGCTATGAAATCTAATTTTCTTTCCCTCATCCTTAAATGTGATGGGGCTGATAGGCTGAGTATGTTCCAACCCGAAAGCCCTTTGCAATGTAGTCTATAAGATTTTATCCAAGTTGATTGCAGAAAGGTTGAAGTACTGGATTGGTAGGATTGTCTCAGAGGAACAAGGGGGTTTTGTGGTTGATAGGAAAATCTTGGATGGTGTGGTAATTATTGTTGAGACTATTCATTCCATGGTGGCCTCAAAGGAAAAAACTATGTTTATCAAGTTGGACATGGAAAAAGCCTACATGATAGGGTCAAATGGTTCTTTTTATGAAAGGTGCTTATTGTTTTTGGTTTTTTTGATGAGTGGGTTAATTGGGTAGTGAGTTGTGTCACAACCACTTCCTTCTTGGTGTTGGTTAATAGGGATCCATCCTCCTTATTTGGGGCTTATAGAGGTCTTCACTTGGGGGATCCTCCATCTCCTTACTTATTTATTCTCTTGGATAAAGGTTCGAGGAGAATTATTAAGAGTCATGTTAATCAAGGTCTGATCCAAGGGTGGAATTGGGGTAATGGCCTACCCCCTCAATCACACCTACAATTTGTTGATGATGTTGCTCTAATGGGTATGGCTAAGATTAAAGAGGCTACTAACTTGCACAAGGTGTTGGACATTTATCTTGATACTTTTATTCAATAGATCAATGAGGGTAAATCTTTGATATTATTCTTTAATACTCATGTGCTTATTCAATAATGAATTTCTCGTATTTTGAGGTTTTAGATTGGTCACTTATCTCTGACCTAACTTGGCATTCCTATCTCCTCTAGTACTCTTCCTATGAGATATTGGAAAAATATTTTAGACAAGTTTCGTGTGAAAGTGAATCACTAGAATCATAGGTGGCTATCTTTTGTAGGGAAAGTGTTGCTTCTAAAGTCAGTGGTGCAGACACTTCCCAATTATAGGGGTATGCTACATGTAGCTCCTTTTCGCTTTACTAAGGATTTGGAATCTCTTGCTAGGAAATTTTTATGATTTGGTTGCTTGGAGTCTTCAAAGTAGAGTTTTGTAAAGTGGGAGATTGTTTGTAGACCGAAATAGTTTGGAGGCCTTGGGTTGCAACATGCCAATTTTACTAGCTTTGCGTTATCTGCCAATCTATATTGGAGATGGTGTAGTGAACATGACCATGTTTGGTCTAAGATTACCTCTAACAAATACTTGAAGGGGGTGGCAAAGGAGGTCCGTCAATTTTCACTATTAGGTAAAGGTTATGTGATTTGGGAAATGCTTAAAAAGAGAGCTAAGCTGATAAATGATGGTTTGTTCTGGATTCACAATAGGGGGTGTGAGGCCCTCTTTTGGTATGACTCTTGGTATGGGCTTTATCCTATCATGGTCAAGCATCCTAATTTATAGGATCTTTGTCACCACTTCTTGGAGTTTGGTTGGTATCGGGTGGTGGATTTCAAATGCACTCATTTTTGTGGGCATGTTGAAGTGTGCAGATGGAAGGACCCTAGTGAGTGACATATTGGGAGTTTGGAGGAGGATTGTGTTGAGCTCAAAAATATATGTATTTTTAAGAGAGTGTAGCTCACTCAGGGAGAGGGATATTTTGGCTTGGAGTCCTAATGCTAAGGGGATTTACATGGTGGCTAGTGGCTATCAAGAGTTGATTCTTCAGAAGTATGATGGGATGGAAGTTTCTTCGTGGAAAATGTTAGAAAAACAAGGTAGACAACTAAGAGGGGGGGTGAATCAGTTGTCATAGATTATTTAAAATTTTCAAACTTAACTTAATCTCAGATCTGATGAATGAACAATAAACCATAAACAATCAATACATCAGAAACACATAGAACACCAATATTTTTTTTACGTGGAAACACTGTTAGGGGAAAAACCATTATGGATTTTAGTCCACAAGATTATACCCTGTTAAAAGTATAAGAGAAATAATGGGAATGCACATGCATTCAGGCACACTTCCTAGAGCTCACTACTCAATTACAAGAGGGCTCACTACCCAAGAAGGATTCAGATTAAAACCATCTGGATTGTGAACTGAGAAAATAGCTTCTTCAAAAGCCTGATTATAGTTATAGTTAAGCACAAAAACCTTCTTCACACTTCACTCAAACTTCTCACTCTACTCTGCAATCGAATGATTAGAACACTATTCACACATCTGCACTTTCTTTGGCATACATTTTATCTTATGCACACACTAACTTTTCTCAAACAATTGCTCTTATATATCTACAACATGAGATTACATCAACAACTTAGTCAACCAAAAATATAAAACATATTTTCAATGTCAGCCCAAGTTTACAAATAAATTTTCAATGTGGATCAAATATCATCGACTAATATCATGATGCAACCCAAAACAATATCCTCAAGTGTTCCAAACATTCAAATTTAAATCGTCAAGGATCCACAACACACTACAACCACCATGTTAGTGAAGAACACAAAAACTAAACATATTACCAAGAAAAAATATTTGACCACGAGCACACCGATCAACATAGATGCACAAAAAGAATAGAGAATGATCTAGAAGCATCCACAAGCAACAAGAACTAATAGAGAAATATCTGTAGCAACAAAAAATACCAGAAACACATAAACTTCAATCAAGAACACTGACTGAACCCACATAAACACTATCAGAACACAATTATTCATAGCATGATCAAATCTTCATGTGAACCTCTAAAACTTCTAGTAGATGAAATAGATACACTAAAAAAAAAACCCTTTAATCCACAAGAACTGATCTTCAACGTACAAAACAAGACAACTTCATGACCTTCACTGAACCAGTAGGAACTTGCAATACTTTCTTTTACAAATTTCTCAATATCCTCAACATATACAACCTTCAATACATCAAATGCTAATAGTGTTGACATCAATGACAACCACATATCAATAGCACAACCACAACATCCAAAAATCTCCTCCTTTTGCATTGATGGCAACACATGATGTGAAAAATGCCATCAACCCAACTCTCAATCAACACTTACTCCCCCTTAGATTCTGACTCTTCTTCCTTAACCTCTTCTACATGATCTTCTCCCCACAATACTCTTCACTCCATATAAGCAATAGTTTTTCACATTTCTCTTCTCTCTCTTTGACATCAATGGCAAAGATAAGCATTATCTTTCCACATGCAAGCTCTGAACCACATATCTACACATATGACTACTCCCCCTAAGTAGCAGCCATGAAAACATCAATCTAGATCAGGAAATGTCTATGAAGTACACAGATTGATGCAATCAAATGCATCTTTAGTTTATATCAGGAGGGGTAATCACCCCTAGCATCCCTCTGAGATACTCAAAAGTATCTTTTGGCAACAACTTGGTGAAAGTGTCTGCAATCTATTCTTTGGTAGGCACATACTCCAGTTTGACTTCTCTCTCACTCACTTTTTCCCTCAAGAAGTGAAACTTGATTGATATATGCTTGGTCTTAGAGTGTAGCACTGGATTCTTTGATATGTTAATTACACTTGAGTTGTCACATTATATGGCAATAGGTTCATCATATACTACTTTCATATCTTTTAGCATTTGTTTCATCCACATCACTTAAGTACAGTTGTTTGCAACAACAATATACTCTACCTCAACAATAGATAAAGAAATGGAATTATACTTTTTTCTCAACCAAGACACTAGCTTCTTCCCTAGGAAGAAGGTACCATCACTAGTACTCTTCCTGTCATCTACATCTCTAGCCCAATCTACATCAGTATATGCATTCAAAGCAAGATCATCATCCTTAGGATACCAAAGTCCAAATCAATAGTTCATTTCAAATATCGGAAGATTATCTTTACAATAGTAACATGAGACTCTTTTGAATCAACCTAAAATCTAGCAACCATACATACAACATTCATATTGTCTAGTATGGTCTGAGTTAAATAGAGGAATCCACCAATCATTGACCTGTATCTTGTTTGATTTTCTTTAGGAGAATCATCATTCTGTGTCAACTTGCATCTAGTTACCATGGGAGTACCAACAGGTTTTGAGTCATCCATGCCAAACTTCTTCACCGACTCTTTCACATATTTGGATTGAGATATGAAGAACCCCTTGTCTAACTAAGTAACTTGCAATCCCAAAAAGAACTTCATCTCTCTAATCATAATCATCTCAAATTCATTCTTCATTTCATCAACAAACCTCATACATAGATTGTCATCTCCTCCAAAAATAATGTCATCAACAAAGACCTCAATAATTAACTCTTTGTCATGATCCAATTTGAAATACAAGTTGTTGTCTACAATGCCTTTATTGAATCTAAGCTTTAATAAGTATTTTTCCAGTCTAGCATACCAGGCTTTGGGGGCTTGCTTGAGTCCATATAGAGCTTTCTTCAATCAAAAAACCATGTCTTCCTTATTAGTCAGTTGAAATCCATCCTACTGTTCAATATATACTTCTTCTAGCTCACCATTTAGAAAAGTTGACTTCCCATCCATTTTATAGACTTTATAGTTCTTATATGCAACATAAGCAAGAAATAATCTTATAGCTTCAATTCTAGTAATAGGGGCAAAGGTTTCTTCAAAATCAATACCTTCCATTTGTGAATACCCTTTACATACTAGTCTTGCTTTATTCTAGACCACTTCACCTTGTTCATTCAACTTATTCCGAAAGAACCATTTGGTACCAATCACATTTTTATCTTTAGGTCTAGGAACAAGTACCCATGTATTATTCTTTTCAATCTGCATTAATTCTTCCTTCATATATTCCATCTAGTGTTCATCATTAAAAGCTTCATTGACATCTTTGGAAATTAGGCGGTACTCTTTTGTAATCTTTCTTCTAGTTTGCACACCTTTATTCTTGTCTCCTATAATTTGATCTTCAGAATGATTTACCTTTACATACCTCAGATTTTTAGGATTCTCTTGAACTTCTGAATCTTTTTTTCCTTCTTCTACACTTGCACTTGTTTCTACTTCCTGACTAACTTGATTTACTAGAACAAATGCAACATATGGAACATATGGTACAATTTGAAGTTGATTGTATGTCTAAGAATTATTCCTTCTTTTGTGTTGTCTTCCTGGTCATCTGAATCATATCCACAATATCTGGATGATTTAGTAGAGTCCTCATCAACTCTGACATTTGCACTCTCAACCATTTTTCTTAATCTTCGGTTATAGCACTGGTAGGTCTTGCTTTTAGTATAGTAGCTAGAATTACTATTAACATTTATCCAGTTCAATGTGTACATAGTAGTGCTTACAAATTCACTCCAATAGATGTGAGGCACATTTCCTTCAATCATCATTGTTCTAGTACCATCCAAAAAAAAATTGTTCTTTGTCTCTACAACTCCATTCTGTTGAGGAGTTCGGGGAGTAGATAACTATCTTCTGATTCCATACTCTTCACAGACTGAATTAAACTCCTTGGAGGTGAACTCACCACCTCAGTTTGACCTTAAGCATTTGATTTTTAAACCTTTCTCATTCTCTGCCATAGCTTTGAAACTTTTGAACTTCTCTAATGCTTCACATTTTTCTCTTAAGAAAGCAGCCCATATCATTCTAGAGTAATCATCAATAAGCAACATAAAGTACCTTTCCCCATGGAGACTTCTGACTCTGGAGGGACCACATAAATCAGTATGCACTAGCTCTAGTAATCCATTTGAATGATGTTGTTTGCTTCAAAAAGAAACTCTAATATGTTTTCCCATCTGACACTCCTTGCAAATTATGCTAGCAGGGTTTACTAGCTTAGGTAGATCTCTTACTACTTGAGTGGAAATTATTTTGACAATGTTATCTAAATTAACATGACACAACCTTCTATCCATAACCAACTTTCATCTACTTGAGAAATTAAACAACTTTCACTAGCAACATTCAAGTGAAAAATATTATCTTTTGTCTGTTTACCTGAAGCAATTACATTTCCAAAGCTTCCAAATATCCCACTTCTTCCATCTTTGAACTGAAGATCATAACCCTTGTCCACCATCTGTCCAACACTTAGTAGGTTGTGTTTCAAGCCTTAAACATAAATAATATCATCAGTGTTATGCTTACCACTAAGACAAATAGAACCTCTACCATGAATCATACAAGCATTGTTATCTCCAAATCTTACAACCCCACCGTCATACTTCTCGACTTAAAAATTTGCTTTTATCATCAATCATATGATGTGAGCATCTATTGTCAATGACCCACTCATCCTTTTCTTCAATGCGGGCTGCAAGAGCTTTCTCAACTTTAGCAGATTCAGTAGCCACTATACTATTTTCCTTGATAGAAATGAAAACCCAACCATCTTCATTTCCATTATCTTTATCAGAATCATCATCAGTCACTCCTTCTTCAACAAAGTAACATTTCTTTTGGAATCTAGATTTGTAAGGCTTAGATCTAGGAACTCTTTTCATGACACCTTGATGAAAAATGACCTATTTTATTGCAAGAAAAACATTTGATAGGAAACTTTCCCTTATACTTACCTTGTCCTCTACCTTCTTTCTTCACAATCAATGCTTCCAACTCTTCTACTTCTCTTTCTTCATCTTCAAGCTGTTTCATTTCTTCCTCATACTTGAATGTCTTTCTAGAACTCTCTTTGGATCATATCTTTGCTTGTTTCTTCTGAATACAGTAGCCTTAAATGCAGTTTCAATCTTGGGAATAGATTCACCAAATTCGCTCAACTCAAAGGTAGCAAGTTTACCAATCAGTGTATCCCTTTTCACATTCATCAATGACCTAGTTTCTTTAATATCATGAGCCTTTGATTTGTAGAAGGGAGGAAATGATATGAGCAATTTAGCTACAATTTCTTCTTCATCTAGGGTACCACCAACACATCTAATACCCATCACTAGTTCATTTACTCTTTGCATAAAGGAAGAAATATTTTCATCTTCACCCATCTTCAAATTTTCATACTTGCCTTTCAAACTCTGTAGCTTAGCCATCTTCACATGTACATCTCCTTCATATAAATTTTCCAGCTTTGTCAACATCTCATGAGTTTTCTTTAGACCTAACACATTTTTCATTTCCAAATCTGTTAGAGCACTCAACAAAGCTTCCATAGCCTTGACATTATTCTCAACCTCTTTAATCTCATCAACAATGGAAGGACCATTCTGAGGAATAACATATTGATTCTTCATAATTTTCCAAAAGGGTTCACCAATACACTTCAAATGACACTCCATCCTATCTTTCCACAATGAGTAGTTTGTTCCATCGAATCTAGGACTGTCCTTCTTGTATGATGCCATCTCGGATCACCTCAAGATTTTAAACTTCTTTAGAGGAACCTGCTTTGATACCAATTGTTGGGAAAACAAGGACAAACAACTGAGAGTGGGGGTGTGAATCATTTGTCACAGATTATTTAAAATTTTCAAACTTAACTTAATCTCAGATATGATGAATGAATAATAAACCATAAACAATTAACACATCAAAAACATAGAGAACACCTAGATTTTTTTTTATGTGGAAACCCTGTTAAGGGAAAAACCATGGTGGATATTAATCCACAAGATTATACCCTATTAAAAGTATAAGATAAATAATGGGAATACACATGCATTTAGGCACACTGCCTAGAGCTCACTACTCAATTACAAGAGGGCTCAATACCAAAGAAGGATTTGGATTAAAACCATCTGGATTGTGAATTGAAAAAATAGCTTTTTCAAAAGCCTGATTACAATTCCAGTTAAGTATAGAAAAACTTCTTCACACTTCGCTCAAATTTCTTCACTCTGCTCTACAATCGAATGATTAGAACACCATTCACACATCTGCACTTTCTCTGGCATACATTCACTCTTATGCACACACTAACTTTTCTCAAACAATCACTCTTATATATCTGGAACATGAGATGACATCAACAACTTAGTCGGCCAAAAATATAAAACATATTTTCAATGTCGGCCCAAGTTTACAAATAAATTTTCAATGTGGATCAAACATCGTCGGCTAATATCATGATGTGACCCAAAAAAATATCCTCGAGCACACCAAACATTGAAATTTAAATCTTCAAGGATCTAAAACATGCTATAACCACCATGTCGGCCAAGAACACACAAACCAAACATATCGAGAAAAAAATATTCGACCATGAGCACACCAATCAATGCAGATGTACAACAAGAATAGAGAATGATTTAGAAGCATCCATGAGAAACAATAACTAACAGAGAAATATCTACAACAATAGAAATTACCAAAAACACATAAAATTCAATTAGGAACACTAATAGAACCCACAAAAACACTGTCAGAACACAATTGTTCATAGCATGATCAAATCTTCATGTAGACCTCTGAAACTTCCAGTAGATTAACTAGATACACTCAACCCAAAACCATTTAATCCACAATAGCTGATCTTCAATGTACAGAAGAAGACACCTTCATGACCTTCACTGAACCACTGGGAACCTGCAATACTTTCTTTTACAATTTTCTCAATATCCTTGACATATACAACATTCAATACATCAAATGCTAATAGTTTTGACATCAATGACAACCACATATCAACAAAACAACCACAACATCCAACATAAAAAATGTTTGGAATAAGTTTTCTTAGCCCAAGTGTAATTGTTTCTTATGGAATTTAGCTTGGAATAGATGCTCGACTTGGGATAATCTGAAGAAGTTTGCAATGCCCTTTTTTGTGTTATATATGGTTACAGTGAGGAGGATTCATCCCACTTGTTCTTCCACTATCCTTTTTATATGCTTATTTGGTATTTTTGGTGGGGTATTTGGAGACATCCTTGTGTTCATGATTCTTGATTGATTCAGTTCTATAGTAGTTTGGGGAGGCCTGCAACATAGGCCTCTTTCCTCTAAATTGTTTGGAATATTAGTCCTGCTTTCATCCTCTAGTAAATCTAGCTTGAGAGGAATCATAGGATTTTTCGTGGAAGCAAGCTGATGATTCAACATGTTTGACAGAGAGTTGTTAGTATCATTCAAGAGACTATGGAAGGTAAATGTGACATGTCTTTTCCTTTGGAGAGGGGTGATGAAGAGATTATGAATAGATTAGGCCTTCTTCATTGGGCTTTTGAGTCTTTCTATATTTGAAGAGGTCAACATGCTAAAAAGAAGGTTTAGTGAGATGGGGGTTGTTCCCATCCTTCGATGGAAGTTTTAAAGATCAATATTGATGGCTCTTCTAGGGGTAACCTTGGGCTTGCTGGGATTGGTGGTGTTGGAAGAGATAGCTCTGGCAAGGTCATATTCTTCTTTTCCATTCATAAGGGGCAAAAAACCAATATTTTCATGGAAGGTTTGGCAATTTTCTTTGTTATTGAGAGAGCTTGTGCCCTTGGTTGGTACAAGATTATCTACGAGTTGACTAGACCTCTCAAATCATTGTTAATTTTTTGGTTGGATGAATTTTGGAGGGGGTCAATTGGAAACTTGTCTTTGTTGCTAGGCATATCCTATGGTTATGCTCAATGCTTGATTCTATGTATTTTTTTTCATATTCCTCATGAGTTTTTCCAAATGGGCTTTTGAGCATGTTGGTGGATGATAGATTCATAGTCGGGAACAACTATCCCTAGATTATTTCCAATATTTAGAGAGGTTACTTTTAGAGGACATGGCAGGTTGATGTTGGGTGGTGGTTGGTCTATTCAATGCTTTGATGGTTGCTTGCTGGTTTTGTGTTTATGGCTTTTTTGGGTGCTTGTTTGGGTCTTGACCTCTTTGTACTAATGATTTTATAATAGTAATAAAAAATTTACCTTCTTTTTTCAAAAAAAGATAATGTCTCTTGAATTAGTGCACATTCTCAATTCTTCATATTTCTTTGGTGCTAATACTATTGGTACCACATATGGATTAAATTTTCTCTTATCAACCCTTTCCTCAAAAACTCACACACCTATTGTTTTAGCTTCACATTTTATGTTAGTATCATTCTTTGTACCACTTTATTTGGAAAACTAGCTCTTGTTATTTGATTCATCTGATGACTAATGCTCTAGACTAGTGGTAATCCGTCTGACACAATAACTTGGTACTCCATCAAAAATTTAGTGACATTTTTTTGTAGTGATTCTTCTTTATTTGTGGTGGTGTGTATGAGTGTTGCACTTTCTTGGAATCAATATAAAACACATGTTCTCATGTCTCAATACATCCAAAATTTTCCTTTTTTCCACAAAATCAATTATATCATTATTGCACACTTCAATTTTTCTCTTCTTCTAAAGGTATACTGGTATATGTCTTTTGTCATTTGAGTTCATAGTGTATGTATTCTTTCTCCCACCATTAATTTCCTTCCTATCATATTTCCATGGTCTTCCTAACAACATATGGTGTACATCCATTAACATAATATTACACAACACTTCGTCACTATATGACTCCAAATGAAATTTCACCAAACATTGTTCACTTACAAGTATCTTATGTTCATCTTGAATCCATGAGATCATATATGGGCTTGAATTTTGTATCCTTTTCAACTTTATATTATTTGTCATTTCCTCTAAAACCAAATTATTTGTACTAACACTATCAATGATAACTTTGTAACACTTAAATTTTAATTTTAATTTTATTTTGAATAAAATTTTCCATTGCATTGTTTACTTAGGTGTTTCTATCTATAACAAGGCTCTCATTATTACCAATGAACCACCCTTCTTGGGTTTTGCTACCAAACCTTGTGATCTAATAGGTTCTTCTTCTACATATATTTTCCTTCAACTATACTCTGCAATTTTGCTAATGCTCCCTTGGGAACATTAAAATGTGATATGTCCACCTCCATGTTTGAAATGAGTTCCTTTAAATGGTATCTTATTAAATTCCTTGTCACCTCTCAATATATTTCATTATAGTAGGAATTGCTACCCCATCTACTATTATTGTAGAAAATATTGGCATTCTTCCCTTGGTGATATAAACTATTCCTTTATTTACTATGGAATGATCTTTCCTTGTTATGTCCCATATATGATCTTACTTTGTTACATTTAGATCTACCTCTTTGGAATCTTCCTCTTTGGAATCTTCCCCCTCTACCTCTCTACTTATGTTTAATTTTTTTTTTGACTTTTTCTCAATTTTCAATGCAAGTTAAAATGCTTCTTCAACTATTGGCATCATCACCACACTCAATTATTCTTGAATGATTATTCTCAGTCCATTTTTATATCACTCAACTTTATGCTTACTATATTCACTTTCTATTTTTGATAATCATCTTATGAAATTATTTAGTGTACTCCACAAAATTTTCCTTTTTCCTTAGGTTTAGTAATCTCTTCAACATTTCAAGATCATAATTGGTAGGTATAAATTGATTACTCAAAATTTTCACTATCTTATGCTACTTTATGATTCTTTATTTTCCTCTTCTATTCAAATAGAACTAAACTTCCTTCCACCAAATAATAGCATGTCCTTTTAACTTGGTTTTTTCAAACCTCACCCTTTTGAATCTTTAATTTCTTCATACTCAAATTATTCATCCATATCATTTATACAATCAATTGATTCCTTAGGATTCAAATCACTTGCATAGTTAGAAAGATCAAATCTAAGCCTCTTACCAATCTTGGAAATATATTTCAACATTTTGATTTGATCTAATTATTCTTCCTTTAAGGTTTCTTCATTTTGATTTGTACTTTGAGATCCTAATTGATCATCATCACTTCCATCCTCATATATAGGGTTTAGAACTCTTTTCCTATCTTCTTATACAAAATCCAATCAAATCTTTACTGTCCTCATCATTTATAAAATTTATTCCACTAAATTCTAGAAATATTGGTCATACCAAGCATTCTTTTTAGTGGCATATTTCCTTGAATCTAGTGCAACTACCTCAAGTTGATATTTGGATACAAGGTTGCAACTAGTTCACAATCAATACTTTGTTGACAAAGACTTGCAAGTTGCCTCAAGTTGAAAATCTATTCACCCTTGTATCTACTGGAATACCTTCCCAATAAATCAAATACATTTTCTAATGCAACTTGATATTATCACAAATAGAGAGTCTCGAAAAAGGATTGTCTGACCATACAACCTAGAGTTGACACAACAAAGTTGGCACAATAAAAAACTAATTTATCATTGATTCACTAGCACATAATTATTACAAATGGTTCACTATCCTATCACATGGAGATTACAAATATAGACTGGCTCATAGGCCACTACAGGCTTATTACAAGCTTATATATAAAGAGATGATAATAAGGACTACTATCAAAATACAACTCTACTACTATTGTAAGCACTATTACTCAAAAAATTTACCCTCTATTACTATCTCTAATTGTATTCCAAATGAATCTCAAAGGTTTTTATATATCTATGATGTGGGAAAATGGATCTAGGGTCTAAATCACACTTTCTCTTATATTAAATTAAATAGAACCAAAATTGATCACTTACACCCACTTGGCTATTAATCTCAATGGAAGAGCCAAAATGATGGTTTAAGGTTTTGGTTCTTTCTTTGGGGGAAATGGGTGTTTGACATTGATTAAGGAATTATTTTATTTAATTATGTACATGTATACATGTATAGGTCAATTATAAAGTTACAACAAACTAATATGAATACATAAAATTATAGAACTGAAAGACAAAAATTGATAACATAATAGTAGAGTGTAGAGATAGAGGAACTTGGCATAGAAATTAAGGTTCAACTTTCTTAGACAAGGGTGATACTACCATAGTCCTAAGAATATAAATTTTAAAAATCGTTTGACATATCTCAGAAGGTCCCAATCTATAAGTTTTTCCTTTTTTGACTCAACTTATGAACTTTGCTTGTTAATGATCAATTCACTTATCCTAATTTGTTGAAGTATGAAGATTGAATGCTTGATCTTGTAATTAGGTCTTCAATCTTCTCCCAAATTCACTTCAGATCCATCACATGCAAACAAAAGAGAGAATAATGGGTGGTTCTGTATAAGGGGATTGCCTAAGTCAAACCCCATTTCAGTGTTTCCACCTCCACAATGGTTATGATGATGTAAAGAATGCTTACCCTTGGTTAGGGAGAGGTAAAATGGATAAAATGGATAAAATGAATGATATATTGAAAAGTGCTACAACTTACCATTTATATTTGTTTTCCTTGATGGACTAAAGTCATTTTACTCATCTCATCCAAGGAGAATTGGTTGCTTGATTGAAACTCATGTAAGTGTTAATACTCACAAAAAAAATGAACAAAAAGCATACATAAACTCACATATGAACTTGATGTATTGCAAAAATGAATCTTGATTAGTAATAGGTGATATTTAAAGTCTACTTATTCTTCCCTTTAATGCTTTTAGGATGCTTAATTCATATTCAAATTGCATTCTAGATTACTTAGCATTTAAAATGGTGAAAAAGACTTAAAATTTATATGCATTTCTTGATTTTCATAAAATTAATTATCAAAAGTTGAAAATTGAGATTGGATTTGTAAATATAAAAATTCCAACAAAAAAATATTTAAAATTGAGCCAAAATAGGTCGAACAATGATGGTATTGTTGGAAGTTTGAAGAGTTTGTCATTGGTATGGCTATTGGAAACATGAGCATGATCATATACAATGTTGTCATTGATGTCAATATTGTGGTTTAGTTTGAATGAAACTCTACATTGAGGTACAATTGGTTGGTGAAGCATGAATGGGCATGGATATGGTTATCCATCAAGGAGATGCAATTTTTTTGCTCCAAGTGCAAAATAGATATGTTATATATTCGACTAAGTCTAGAACATAGTTTTTAATGTACAAAGCATCAATTTTTTGGTCCAAATTTGTTCTCTTTGAGGTATTTTTGTATGTGGTTCTAAGGAAATTTTATTACGTTCTTGAGGACCTTGAATCGAAAGTTTCATATTTTATGTCGTCTGGTGCAAAATTTATAGTTGACAGCATATCAAGTTTGCTAGTGATAGTGTTGACAATGCAAAGTACCTATTTGGAATGGTCTGCATTCCACCACAAAATAAGATTTGGTCATGCAGACTTGAGGGAGTTTTTATACTTGTTTGAATTGCATCTATGATCCAAGTGGAGTGTTTTTTGGAGGTATGTGTGTTAGTTTGTGGATAATCAACTAGTTTATTTTGGTGTTGTCTCACCTGTGGTATTGAACTAATATGTTTGAGGTTGTGCAAAGTTAAAGGAAGTGTTGATTGGTTATGTGGGAGCTATTATAGGTCCACCCCAACCTGTTTAGATGCATTACAAGTTTGAATTAAGTTGTGAAGCATGTATATTTGATCTTAAGCTGGCAAGTTATTTTTTTGCATGATACATCTAATTAGGATAACCTAATTGATGTTGTAAGTGTTTGTTAATGTAATAGGTATAAATATAAGATCATTTTTAGTGTTAAAGTGATGGGATGAGATGTGAGAAGTACTATAGAAAATTTATGATGTGAATTTCTAAGTAGAGCATGAAAATGTGATGCCAATGCAAAGGAGAGAAAAGTAATATGAAGTGTTTTGTTTTAGTATTTTGAGCTTCAATGGAACTATATTTACTTCATATTTTAAATGCATTTGTAGAAGTATAAATCTTGGAAATGAGCCACCCCTCTCTTCTATTTCTCTTTTTCTTTAGATAGTGAGTCCACTTGGTAGTGAGCATTTTTATAATATGTTATGACTAGTTATAATATATTGTGAGCTAATCCTCACTGTGGTTTTTCCCTTTTTGGGTTTTCCACATAAAAAAATTTAGTGTTCATGTGTTACATGCTTTGATGATTGCTTTCATGGATTCTTTTCTTACTACAAATTGAATATGATGTGTGGAATGAATATTTAAATGTTTAAGTGGTTTCAGAGAATATTGATTCATCACCCCTCAGTATTTTGAGTGTTCAACAATTGGCATCAGAGCTTGGTTCCTTCATTTGGATTGATCACTAAGGTAGATATTTGAGTTGAACATATGGCTACTAGGAGATATCTTATTCCTCCAAAAAAAATTCCTATTATATGAAATTTACTGAAGAATACTACATTGTTGATATGGAAGGAGAACTCAAATCTTCCTTGGATGATTTAGATAAAGCAAAATCAAATAACAAAGATCCAAAAAATGATCTTAGTGATGTAGATGAATGCATTCAGATATTGAGAGAAAAACTCAATAAAGCTATAGATAGGATCAAAGAGCTCAAAAAATCAAATGAGATCATTCCCAATCTGAAATTATAGATTGAAGAAAGTAAAATAGTTGAAGACTACTTGAATGCTAAATTGAAAGAAAAATATGAAAAATGCTCAAAGCTTGAATAAGAAGTTGTAACAATTAGATCAGATCTAGAGAAAACAAAGATTCAAGAAGACAAATTCAAGAAGAGTACTACAATGCTTGATGAGATGATTGCAAATTAGAAGAGATCTAAAGACAAAGAAGGATTAGGGTTTGAAAAAGGTGAAATCTCAAAGATAGATCAAAATACAAACAAGACTAAAAAGAAGATTTAGGAAAAGAAGAGAAATGACAAGCAGATATAGAATCAAAGCAAAGACTTCAAAAGGCCACCAATCAAACAACCAAATGCATAAATGTACCCTTGATTTAATGGTTTTTGTTATTCCTGCAATAAATTTGGACATAAGGTTATGAATGTAGAAGAAAAATGAATCAAAATGTTCAATCATTTCACAATCAGTGTTTTACATGCAAAAGACCTAGTCATAGAGCTAGTGAATTCATAAATCAAATGATGAATGGCTATAACAATGGTATGATATTTCAATCTTTCAATGGCTATTGTTATACATGCAATGGATTTGGGCATAAAGATAATCAATGTAGGTCCATAATGGGTGGAAGTAAGCTTTTTCAAAATGTCAAATGCCACAAATGCAATAAGTTACTTGACACGTTGCTAAGTTTTGCAAAAGCAAGAATGTAAATGTTGATTTGATAAAGAAGAACGTATTGCAAGTATGTGTAATTGGTGTTGTCATTGATGCCAACAAGTGTATGTATTGTCATTGGTATCGATAGTATGAGAAGGAGATTGTTGCAAGGATGTGTGGAGTTGGTATTGAGTTGATGTTGTCTCTGATGATGCTTTGATTAGTTGCATTATGTTGTCATTAGTAAGCTATTGGTGTCAACCTCTAGTGTTGCTTTGATAAGCTTATACCTATGGATTTATGGTTGAGTTTCTATTTTGCAACTGGCTTGGTCATGATGAGGAAATGATGAAAATGTTGAGGATGTGTCTTTGCTCCTTGGTTTCCAAGTGCTTTTGAGAAAATTTAAATAAAAAGAGGAAATAGTGTGTTGTAATGGTGTTCTCTAGAGTAGTGTTATGGTTTGGCTCCACATTTATTCTATGTTGAATATTTGCTTGTGTAGTTTGGATATGTTCTTCATAGGTGTTAAGAGGTGTTTCATTTAGAGTTTGGTGTGTTGGATCATTGTGCATAGGAAGTTGTGTTCACTAGTGTGTGAACTGTGTATTGCAGAGGTATCTCAGAGAAATATTTTTTCTCCACATTTCTTTGTAGAGTGGTTTCAGGTCTTGTAGATCTAGAAGGGAACTAATAGTGTTTGTATCTTTCTTCATTTGAAGTTGTTTGAGTAGTGATGCTTCAAAATCCAGTTTCTTGAGTTGTAGTGTATGATAGAGTTATTTGAGTGTAATGGGCATGTACATTCTTCAAGTGAAAGTTGTTGCAAAGGATTTTTTTGTATTTTAGGATGTTTGTGGAATATTCTAGATTTTGTTCAAGCATTGTGTGTGGTCCATGATTCATCTTTGAATTTGAAGAAGCATGTACTTAATTGTTTAATGGTGTTAACATGGGTTCAGTTGACCTTGGGTGTTTACACTAATTGCAAAATTTCTTTGATGTTTTTAGAAGTGTGGCATGGTGTTTACGAGTGGATTTAGGTCCTAGATAAGGTGTGTTGTGGTCCTCCATTCCTTTCCACTGTAGGAATGTTTTGGTACTGACCTAATTTGAATTTGCATTGTTATGGTGCATAACCTCCCTTGGAGAATGTTTTAAAGGATGAAGATGGTATAAATATAAGTTGAGTTGTTGACGGATGATAAGATAGAGGTGTGTGATGTGAATGATGTAAATTGTAGAGTTGTGAGGTGTGAATTTTTATAGTGCAGTACGAGATTTCATGTGTTAGATTATAGGATGCAATGAGCAGGTGTCTACTATCTTTAGTAATACTAGGAAGGGGTTGGTGATGTTGTGGTGGGATTTTCTATTGCATTGAGATATATCTCTCACTGTAACACTCTTCTCTATCTTCTTTTCTATTCTTGTAGTGAGCCTTTCTTTCTTTTAGGTAGTGAGCCCTCCAGTAGTGAGCCCCTTGTAATTAGTATTGATATTACTTTATATTGTGAGTTGATCCTCATTATGATTTTTCCTTCTTGTATTTTCCAGGTAAATCTAGCATTTATTTGTGCATGGTGTTGCTTTGATTATGTTTGTGAGGGTTAATTGAACTAATGTGGATCTAAATGTTTGTGGGGGTTTTTGAAGTTTTAAGGTACAATTGATTCACCCCCTCTTACTTGTCTTGTACATTCAATAATTGGTATTAGAGCAAGGTTCCTTGGAAGAAAGCTTAACTGCTTGACATAGATCTATTGCAAGAATGAAGGTATTGTTATTGATGTCAATTTGTCAATTTGTTATCAACTGGTTGTTGTTGTCATTGATGTCATGGATGCAGGTTATTGGCTGTATATGTTGAGGATATTGAGAAAATTGTAATGAAGAAAGGTTGTAGGTGTTCAGTGGTTGCTCTGGGATTTTCTCCAAGATTTGCTTCTATGTTTGTATGGTTTAGATATGTTGATCATGGTTGTTGAAAGTTGCTATATCTAGATTTTTGGCTTTTGATTCATTGCTCAGTGCAAGTTATGTTCACCAGTTGTGAACTATGGTTTTCTGTGCTTTTAGTTGAGGTTTGGGAAAAATGTTGTTGGTATATATTTCTTTTTGGTTAAGTCTTATGACTTGTGGTTCTAGAGTTAAGCTGTTATGATCATGTTGAAGATAAATTTGGCGTTTGGAAGGATTTGATAATGCTAAGGGTTGCATGTGCTTAATTTTTCTATGTGTTTCTTTGATCGACCTTGTTTTGAACACTACCTTTGAAGTTGATGAAGCGTGTTGGGTACAATTTGGGTCCTCATCAAGCATGTGTTTTTGTTTTCCTTGTTCTAATTCTACCCTAGGATGTTTTGTTCCTGACCTAATTTAGATTTAATAATGGATGGCCAATTTTAGATAACACGTTTCAAAGTTGAAGACGGTATAAATATAGGATGAGTTAGTGGTGAAAGATGAGTTAGTGGTGAAAGAAGTAAAAGAGATAAGTGCAAAGAAATAGAGTAGATAGATGTGAAGCAGATGAGAATGATTGGGTGTATGTGATGCGAGTGTGGTAGATCAATATGATGTCTAAATGTTAAATTTTTGAATGTAGTGAGCTGAAGGTGTACTTTATCATTCATTCATGTTGACAAGTGGTTGAGTGAATCATGGTGGAATATTTTTTGCATTGAGATTTTCTTCTCTCTCTAACATATCTCTTCTATCTTATTTGTATCTCTATGGTAGTGAGCCCTCCAGGTGGTTAACCCTATTGGACAATGAGTCCTGATCTAGATAGTGAGTCCTTGTTTTGGAAATGAGCCTTCTTTTCTCAGGCATTGAGCCTTTTGTAATCATTTTTGATATTCTCTATAGTGTGAGTTAATCCTCATCGTGGTTTTTCCCTCATTGTATTTTCCATGTAAATCTGGTGTTACTATGTTTGTGTGATGGTTTTCAATTTCAGCACTTGCACTTAATGTTTAATCATTTTAGTAGAGTTAAAGATTTGTGATTGATCTAAGTTCCGATGAATGTTTTAAATTTTAAATTTGCTACAACTGATTCACCCTCCTCTTAGTTATCTTGTTCAATAATTGGTGTCAAATCTTGGTTCCTTGGAAAAGAGCTTAACCACTTAAGGAAGGTCTAGGATGGTTGGAAAAGTTACTCATGATTATTAGAGGTTTGATGGAACTAATTATGCTATTTGGAAAATACCAATGGAAGAATATATAGAGTATTATGGATATGATGTGGAGAAATCTTACAAGAATACTTACACTCCTCCTACTAATGGTCTACGTACAAATGATGAGATCAAGGTACATGAAGTGAACAATAAGGTGAAGTACATTTTGAAGAATAGTCTTGTACATTATGAGTTGATTAAAGTTCAAAATTTCAAGACTGCTCAGGAAGTCTAGGATGCTTTGGAAAAGGAACATGAAGGAGATGAAAGGGTCAAAGAGGGAAATTTGCAGAACTTGGAGACATAGTTTGAGCTCCTACATATGTCTGAAGATGAGAATGTTAAAACCTATTTACAAAGATTAGATGAAGTGGTAGCTGGAATGCGAGGACTTGGTGCTATAATAGATGAATCCAGGATTGTAAAGAAGATCTTATAACTCTCCTTGATGCTTACAGTGAAAATATATTTTTTATTCAAGAACATATAGATTACAAGACCTACACTAAAGATTAGTTGTTGAAAGGGAACTTTGACATCTTATGAGATGAGAAAGCCAAATTTGAGAAATATATCCAATTTAGAAACTAATTTTAAGGCTACAAAAGCTGAAGATCCAGATGAAGAAAATCTTGATGAAATAGAAGCTAACTTTGTGAGAAGGATGAAGAAAGGATGCAACAAGTATGAAGGTAAGTTACCATTTAAATTCTTTAGTTGTGGAGGAATAGGACATTATGCTTTGAGGTGTTCGAAAAGAGCTAAGAGGAATAAATAAAGACATGCGAAAGAAAAGAAACGTAAGAAGATCAACATAGCATATTATGTGAATGAGGATGCTAGTATATCTAATGAGGAATCTGATTATGGAGATCTTGATGACAATGAATGCTTGTTCTTGGCTATAAAAGATGAGCCTACTTCTACTAATTTTGAAAAACAGGTAAGGAATGCCCTCTAGAGAAGGAGAAAAATGAAGGTACTACAATCTCTTCCCTACATGCTAAACAGGAAAAGAGCTATTGGGTTGTTGACAATGGTTGTTCACATCACATGTCTGGTCACTAAGAGTAAGTTTGTTAAACTTGAAAAATATGATGGATGCTTAGTTATGTTTGGAGATGATATTGGTTCTAAGATTTGTGGGATAGGATCAATAAGTTTTGATGGAAAGCATAATACTAATGATGTCTACTATGTTAAGGGTTTAAGGAATAATATTTTGAGTGTTGGAAAGATGTGTAGTAAAGGATATAATCTTGTATTTGAAAATGAAAGATGTGACATCAATAAAAAATTTAGAACAATGATTGTTGCAAGAAAAAAATTTGAAGGAAATATTTATCAACTTAAGGGTGTTGATGGACAATGCTTTATGACTCACGAATTAATGATAATTGGTTATGACATTAGAGAATGACTTCTGGATTAACAATAATCATAGAATTTCTCATATGAATTTTGATAACTTGGTGAGGATTAGTGCAGTTTGTCAGAGATTTACCAAGGATTACAAAGCTTGTTAATGCTATTTGTGGGAATTGTTAGTTTGGAAAGCAAGAAAGAAACCATTACAGATAAAAGGAACAATCTACTACTGGACTATTGGATTTAATTCATATAGATATTTGTGGTCCTACAAGAGTGAGAAGTCTGCAAGGTGAAAGGTACTTTATGCTTTTGATTGATGATTATTCTAGTTATACATGGGTTATATTTCTTAGAGAGAAATAAGATGTATTAGATATATTGAAGACATTCAAAGCTATGATTAAAAATGAAGTAAATTTGAGAATAAAATTCTTAAGGTTTGATAGAGGTGGTGAATTCACTTACCATGAGTTTAATATGTTTTATGAAGTGCATGGAATAAAAAGACAGTTATCTACTCTAATAACTTCTTAGTAGAATGGAGTTGTTGAAAGAAAGAACAAAATAGTTCAAGAAGTAGTTGGATCAATGATTACTAAGGCTGGTCTATCAGAAGTTTACTGGAGAGAAGCTATTCATACTATTGTTTATGTATTTAATCAACTTCAAGCAAGAGAAAATAGTACAAAGACCCCCTATGAGCTATGGTGTGGAAGAATTCCTATTGTTAAGTATTTCAAGGTATTTGGAAGAAAATGTTATATTAGATGGAATGAAGAAAATTTAGTAAAGTTTGATGCAAGAAGTGATGAAGGAATTTTTCTTGGATATTCTACTAAAAGAAAATCTTATAGATGTTTCAATAAAAGATGAAAGGAGATTGTAGAAAAATTTCAAGGTTGATGAAGTAATGAAGAATTCAATTGATGTTGATGGATATGTATCCAATGAACTTGATTGCATAAGGATTGAAGAAGTTGTGGAAGAATAGGAAAAGGATGAGCAAGAAAAGCATAATGAAGAAAAAGAAGAAGCTCTGGTGGTGTCCCCTAAGACACCTAGATAGGTGTAGAAGAATCATTCAGAAAGTTAGACAATTGGAGATAAGATAAAAGGAGCATTGATAAGAAGTAGAGTTGTTGCTGGTCAGGTAAATCTATCTTTACTTTTTGAGTTTGAACTGAAGACTATAAGTGAAGCATGTAAACATGTGCATTGGATGTAAGCTATGTAAGAATAACTTATGCAAATTGAGAAGAATCAAACTTGGGAATCGGTCCCAAGAATGATAGACAAAAACATTATTGGATCAAAGTGGGTATTCAAAAATAAGTTGAATAAGAATGTAGAAGTGGTCAGAAACAAAGAAAGTCTTGTGTGTAACTTGGTTTCTCACAAGTAGAAGGCATAAATTTTTAGGAGACTTTTTCTCTGGTGGCAAGAATGGAAGCTATCAGGATGTTCTTAGTGTTGTCTACTCATAAAGATTTCAAAGTCTATCAGATGGATGTCAAGTTTGCATTTTTGAATGGTGAGCGAAAAGAAGAGGTTTGCACAGAACAACTAGAAGGATTTCAATTTTCAGATCAAATGGATATGGTTTGCAGATTGAAGAAATATTTGTATGGATTGAAGCAAGCTCCTAGATCTTGGTATGCAAGGCTAGACAGGTATTTGATTCAACAAGGTTTCAACAAAGGTACAAAATATAGTAATCTATATTTTAAAGTTGACAATGACAAAATCTTAATTGTGGTTGTATATGTTGATGAAATTATTTTTGAAGGAAATGAAACTATGTGTAAGTTGTTTGCGAAAGAAATGCAAAAAGAATTTGAGATGTCTATGTTTGGAGAAATGAATTTCTTTCTTGGGCTACAAATTAATCAAATAGAGAAAGGAATTTTTATTTCACAATCTAAGTATGTGAAAGATATGTTGAAGAAGTTTGGGATGGATGGTTCCAAACTGATATGCACTCCTATGGTGACTGGTTGCAAATTAGGTAAATATGATGATTAACCTAAGGCTGATCAAAGCAAATATAGATCTATGATTGGTGGACTATTTTATTTGACTGTTACTAGACTAGATATTATGCATGTTGTCTATCTTGTGGCTAGATTTCAATAAGATCCTAAGGAAACACATGTTGCTGATATAAAAGAATATTCAGATATTTGAATGGAACTCCAAATTATGGCTGATGGTATCCTAGGGATATTGACTTTACACTAAGTGCTTATACATATGCGAATTGGGCTGTATGTGTAGATGATAGAAAAAGTACAAGTGGTGGTGCATTCTTTCTTGGTTGTAGATTGGTGGCATGGTTGAGTAAAAAGAAAGATTTAGATTCCTTATCTACTACTGAAGTTGAGTATCTTGTTGTACACAAGTTTTATGGATGAAACAAATATTGAAAGATATCATAGTTGTGTATGATGATCCTATTTCTATCTTCTGTGATAACACAAGTGCAATTAACATTTCAAAGAATCCAATGATACACTCGAGGACAAAACATATATCTATTAGGTATCATTTCTTGAGAGAGAAGGTTATGGAGAATGAAGTAAATCTTGAGTATGTCTCTATGAAGGATCAAATTGCTGATATATTTAAGAAGGCTCTTCCTACATATACTTTTAAGTATCTCTGGGAGAAGTTATGGATCATTTCCCCTCCTTTCTTGAACTAGATGCATATGGAGATGCATCATTCTAGTGTGTCTATGGATCTATATTTATTTTGGACTGATGTTTTGGTGGCTACCTCTTAGGGGGAGTAGGTAGTGTCATGTGTTGTCATTGTATGAGTATTCTATTTTTCATGTCAAAGGGGAAATCAATGTAAAACATCCTTTGAATTTTCCATTGATGTGAAAGGGGGAGAGGATGAAGATGAAAAGATAAAAGTATCATGTGGAAAAGATTATCTACTAAGAGGGAGAAATAGAAAGAAAAATCATGAGAAGTGTGTTCAAAGCTAGTATGTTGTCTTTGATGGTTTCTCACATCATGTGTTGCCATCAATGAAAAAGGGGGGGATTGTCGCAAGAATAAAAGGTGTTATCATTGATGTCAACTAGTAAATTGATCATCAATTGGTTATTGTCATTGATGTCATGGATGTAGTTTATTGGTTGTATATGTCAAGGATGTTGACAAAGTTGTAATGAAGAAAGTTTGCAGGTGTTCAGTGGTTGCTTCAATTTTTGCTCTGGGATTTTCTTCTAGGTTTGTGTGGTTCATAAATATTGATCATGGTTGTTGGTCTTGGTTGTTTTTAAAGAACCATTAAATCCCACCAAACATCTATGAATTTTATAGATTCAATGTTTGAATACTTAGGAGATGATTGGAAAATGAATGAGATGAAGCTTAGAATGATCCTTCTCCTACACTTCGAGCTCTGCAAGACCCAAGAGGGTGATTTTATGTAGAGTGGTAGGGGAAGCAACACCTTTTTCCAATAGCTTCTCTCAATGTACATATCAACTTCATTGTTCCTTCCAACAAGCAACTTGATCACCCAACTCAACTCACACACCCAGACATGTTTGATGGACTCTAGGATGCTATGTACACTCTCAACATGTCAAAACAATACCAAATAACCTTAATTTTCACTCAAAAACTCCCATTCTCTCATCACTCTTACACAAGCCCATGCAACCTTGCAACATTGCCAACTAGGACAGTCAAAATAAAAACTTATTAAAGGCATTAACCAAAAAATGAAATCAGGTTTTAGACTTCTAACAAGATCCCCTACATGTGCACAAATGCATAGGATCAAACTCCACAAACAAATGATTCAAAATATTGTTTTTTCAAGCCACAAGAAGGCTTGATTTAGGCCTGTGTATAGAAGGTTTGAATACCAAGGCACACCCCAAAACACTTGAAACCTTTATCAAGTTCAAAAATTATCCCCAAGACTCAATACACACCTTACATCCATTTTATTTACTTAAAATACTCAAAAACCAAAAGAAATGCTTACAAATGATCATTTTCTGGACTGTTTCAAGGTAAAACTAGACCTAGGGCATCACATAACTTTTTCAAACCTCCATTTTTCAATATGAAAAAAATTTCAGCATGTAAAGGAGTTATAAATCTACCAATCCACCAATTTTCAGATTTTTCCCATGGTGGAAATGGGAGTTACATCCATTTTGGTGACCAAACCCTTGTTTTGGAAGGTTTCAGACCCACTTTGACTAAAATTGATGTACCTTACTCAATACTTGATACAAATGAGCCAAATCACCACCAAAAGAAATTAGACTCTTCCCTCTTTCAAAAAATTTCAATTTTGAGCTCGTACAATGATGTTCCAGACCTACCAAGCACGGGAACAGTGAAAAACGCTGAAAAAAATAGAAAAACAGAGTTTTTTATTATATTTAATGCTTCAAAACTTCATCCAAATTCATGCCTTGACCCAATGGAGGCTATTTAAACATGTTTTACACCTTCCAAAATTCCCTCAACTGATTTTTGAAGGAGGTAACCATTGGTTTTTGTGTTTACATCATTAATGGTGAAATTACATCAAATTAACAACATGACTACTTTGCATTTTTTAAAGCAACTTTCAATCCTAACACCTATGACTTATAAAATAATTCTAGTGGCTTAAAAATAGCCTTATTACATCCTTAAGACCTCAATCTTGCATATCCAAGTACAAATTTATGATTTTTCCTTCTCAAGGCTGCATGATGACATTTAGTGCAATATTTCACATTTTGACTCCAAAACTCAAAAACTCAAAAACTCACCCTATAACATGCATGACGGTATTGTTAGACCTTATTCATGACAAAAGACCTCAAAAATACTCATAATAACCAACTAACCATCATTCACCATCATATAATTAAAAAATGGAGGATGAGGTGTAGGTGCTCTTGCACCATGATCCCACAATGTGTATCTAACAATCTTGCTACATAATTATACCACACATTACACAATAAAGTAGATGTATTCCCATCAGAGGCTAAATAGATGAAATACTTCAAGAATTTGGAAATTCCTTAAAATAATTAAACACCTAAAGTCGAGAATACCATACAACACTAAACTTCAACAAAGGTAAATCAATTAAGAGTTTATTTATGAAATTTGTTCTTAAATTGAAAGACTAGAACCATAAGAAATGCATTTAACACTTCAGATCAATCCATATCTCTAGACAAGGAGTCAAAACATAGTAAATTGAACTATAAGGTCACTTTAATTCCAAGCAACCATGATCTTTGTGAAATTGCATTAAAATTCATAAATCAATACTCTGACTCTATGACTACTTATCAAATCCACTCAATATGCATATGAATTTATGATTTAATCAAAGCATTTTAATTAATCCATTGAACTGGATCCATAATTGAGACATACATCAAATTAAAATGACCATTAAGGTTAATGAAATGATCATTGATCAAATTTTCACTAACAATTCACATACAACATTAAAGTTGGAGAGACAATAGACTCAAAAGATCTTTGTTATTATTCAAATATGCTTGAAAACCATCAATTGACAAAATTCACTTGCTAGACTCAAAGCTTAAGATACAGACTTCAAATGTATTCTCTCTATGTTCTCAATTTGCATATTCAGATCCATAATTCAACAAAAGACTTGTACTAATGGCCTTGAATTCTATTTTATAAGAATAAGGGTGAAAAAGAAGCTTCAAGCTGAATAGTACCCATGTCACATTTTTGATTGCTATAACGTACATTCCCATTACAGTTATATTTACACTTTGAATTGTAGGGAATGCATATGAGACAAAGATTACTTCAATTTTCTAAAGAAAGAAAACCAACCTTCCAAAAGGCACATGTTAAAAAGAATAATATTCTAACCGTTACAACATATTCATTCCTTTGAGCAAAATGACAAAATGTTAAAAGGGGAAGAGGTGGATAAACATCTGCATTGGCATCCAGGTCATCAGTGATTAGCATTTACCTTTAGTGTTTTAAATCAGGAGACACATAACTTTTATGCATTGTAATATCTAAGGCCATACCTATATTATACTTGACCAAGTATATTTGTTCTCCATCCTTGTGTTTACAAATCCAATTCATGAATAAATATCCTCTTCCATTGTCCATACTCTGCATCATATGGCCAATTGAAATCAATGATTTCATCCATCTTCTACCTATATGGAGAGTATTTTTTCCATTACTGAATTAGCTTCCTTATTGAAGTCTTCTAGGAAATTGATGATAAAAGATAATTTATTAAGAGTAAATTCTTTAGCATATCAATGCCAATGTGCTCACAGATGAGAGTCACTTGAGAAACAATAGTGGTATCCACCTAGTTCTTCCATGTTTGTAGAGGCTTGACTTCATCATACATATGATGGATATCAAGGAGGAATGCCAATTCTACTTGATCAAAATTTGACTTCAATTCTTTAATCTTCTACTCCAAGGGATCTGCATGTTCCTAGAACTTCTCCTTAATTCTATCAAAAAATTAATAAAGATTTATCCTTGGATACCTATCCCTTTGATGAGCAGACCCAACCACCAAAAGCATCAAATCACCAACCCTTGGAATCCACCAACCCTTGGAATCCACCTGTCCAGGATTGGGATTGCTACATCTCTATCTCTTTGTGAAAATCTTATTGATCGCAACATCAAATAATAATTTGAATGGACACTATTCAACTTGCCCTGCATCCTCTTGTTCATATGTTCAAGTACTATATGAACAATTTTGGAATTGTTTTCATACATGGTGTCTTGGACTTGTTCAAGAAACTTCTTATACACCTCAATCTGTAAGAGCAATTGTGCTTTAGTAGGCTCATCTAATGGAGTTGCACTAAAAGTACTTGGCTCCTTAATTATAAGTGGCTCCTGACCCATGTTATATGGCACCAATGCCAAAGACTATTCTGGTGGAGAAGGGGATTGAGCATGTGTCATTGGAGAGGTATGAGTAACATGAATTGAGCTAGCTAGGCCTTGATTCCTCAATGTTTCAACTTGTTGCTTGTATAGTGCTAACTAAGTTTTGAGTACAACTACCATCTGCTGAGTCCCATTATATTCATCAACTAATTCATTATACTTACTCCTATACATTTCCCTCTCAAGGGCCAAGCTCTCCACTGTTTCTTTAGAAAAATTTGCAACATTTATTGCCATATTAGCTACTTCCAAGGTTGGAGTGTCAAAAACTCTCTTTACAACCAATTGCTCATTGAAGTCAGTTAGCCCAACAACTACTAGATTCTTGGATCCCAAAGACAATGACTAGATTGTAAATGCATCCCACTCTTCACTAAATGTTGATCCCTAAAGTGCCAATTTTTCCTCTTCTTCATTTTGAAACATGGGTTTTTTCGACCTCCTTATGGTGTCTCGCACTAGTGCATCAACTATATCCCAATCAGGTAACAACAATAGACCACTTTTCAGCATAAGTTCTTTGGCCTCCTTAGCTATAATATTTTTGAATCCCTCCCTCATGGATTTTCTTACATTTTCTTGAATAGTGCCCTCAAGGAGTTCCGGATGTAGGCTCCTTTCTCTGGCCAATTTTTTTGCATACTTTGAGGCTTTTTCTCTCACATGAAGTCCTTGAATGCCTTTGTTTCAATGAAAGAATCATCTTCCATGAATTCTTTATAGGATTTTTGTCTCAAATCATCTACATTGTTTAAACCACTAAGATCAGCCTTCCCAAGTCTAAGGCTCCTTTCTCTTGAACTTGAGGAAACTTCCCTTATAGGGGAAGCCATTCCTTGCTACATTCCTTCAAGATTAATAAGAATATCATCCTTCTCAATATCAAGGTAGTCCATTAATCCTTTGATCTCAATCTTTTGCTTCTTAGGTGGTGGTTGCTCTGGTGGAGTAGGACTTTCTGGAGGTGAATCCACATCAATCACAACTAATGGAAATTTCCTTAGAGGTGATGACACTGATCTCTTAGGAGAAGTTTCCCTTGATCCCTCTAATGTAGCAGGGGTCGGCAATGTTTTTTGTTTCTCTATTGTCTTTTTCTTCCTAGAGTAAATTTTGATCCTTGATTCTAGTTGAAAGGAAGGTATTTCCTTCAACACTATTGTAGGGTCTTCTTCATCTGCTAATGATTTCCCTTTATTTGCTACTACTCATTCTTCTCTCAAGACACCTACTATACTCTCAAAGTTTTCCAAAATATGCATAATTTTATTGTATTCACCTCTTATGTTAGGAAAAGGATCATATTTGGGATTAGACCATTTGAATTTCTCCACCATCTTATTGAAAGAAAGATATTTAGCTTTCCTTTTATCTTATTCTTGGAAGTAAAAAAAAAATTTAGATCACATCATTAGGATAATAAAAAATGTGTACAAAAGATCCACTCCTATGCTTTGCTTTCAATGCAGCAATAAAACCCTCAGGGTCATGGTTTCTTGGGTGTATAGTAATCAATTTATAAGGTGCCATGAGATGCACCAAGTCCTTCCATCACCCCTTCATCATGACAAAATCAGAAAACACTATCCATTCAGGGAAGAATGAGACTTTCTTCTATTGCTTAGGAAAGTATGCCATCTGTGTTGCTCCCAATTGCCTCATAATCTCCATGAATCCAATCCTTAAAGGCACATCTCTTGGTAGTACATAAGGATTCACATGTGTCGTATACTATGAAGATTGTTGTGTTAGGATATGGGATTATATCCCCCCAGTTGTGACTCAAATTGAGATAGTTCCTCCTCTCCTTGGGCCTTAAGAAGTAATGGATCTGCTTGGGGGTCCTTGGTTGATCATAAACCAGGAACCTTCTTAATTTTGATGCAAAGAAATTGTGGAATACCACATAGTAAAATTAATGGTCATCTTTATCAAGAATTTGGGTCCAGCATTGGACCAGGAGATCAATACCATCTTCCCTTTTCTTCAATGTCATATTCTCCCCAAAATTATTTTCTCCTTTATACAAGAAAATTTTCATTAAGAGAGAATACCACAAGAACTTTTCCCAGTCCTTTCCACCTGGATGCCAACTTGTCTGCTCCCTAGGCTCCACCCTTTCTCTTTCCAAGCAATCGTAGAATCCACGTAGTGGCATCTTGTAGACCATGTGACTTTTAATAAAACATTATTTTATTTGTGCAGGGTGAGTGGGGAACAATTGAGATTTAGTCTCACTATTGCTTCACAACCATTGATCTAAAAACTTAAGCGCTAGGTTCAACAGTGAAAATTGGGCCCCACACCTACAAAGAGACACGTATCCATCACCCACCTACCCCACAACTTTTTATAAACCATTATTTTGTTAGTACGAGGCTGGCGGGGAATGACCAAGATCAATTCTTGAGATTGAACGGTCCATCAATCTGCACATGCAATAAAGTTAGTTCTAAAAGTGGGGCCATGACTAGGTCAATGAGACTTAACCCTCAAGACAAAGACTTAATTCTTAAGTCTTTTTATCATGAGAAATATTTAGCCTGACTATGGAAGAATTTGATACGAACCCGCATGGTGACTGATAGACTTAGACAAAAGGGCCGATAAAACCATGATGTCAATGGCTCGAGTTGCAACTTAAGTGATTGATAACTGAGTGAGAAAATTCAACAAAAGATTAAAACATTCAAGTTTATGACTGTGCAAATTTTGAAAACCTTAAACCTTACCCTTGGACAAAGAAGGATCAAACTCATGATAAGGCAATATATACCTCAAATTTTCAAAAAAAATCAGCATCTCTACCAGTTGGAAGCTGCCATATCTAGATTTTTGGCTTCTGATTCATTTTTCAAGGAAATTTATGTTCACTAGTTGTGAACTATGGTTTTTTGTGTTTCTAGTTGAGGTTAGAGAGAAATATTGTTGGTCTGAATTTCTTTTTGGTTAAGTCTTATGACTTGCAGTTCTATAGTTAAGTTGGTATGATCGTGTTGAAGATAACTTTGGTGTCTAGATGGATTTGATCATGATAAGGGTTGTGTGTGCTTAATTGTTCTATGTATTTTACACTGGTTTGGTTGACCTTGTGTTGAAAACTACCTTAAAAGTTGATGAAGCATTTTGGGACCTATTTGGGTCCTCATCAAGCATGTGCTTGGGTCACCCTCATTCTAATTCCACCCTAGGATGTTTTGGCACCAACCTAATTTGAATTTAATAACATGGATGGCCAACTTTGGATATGTTTCAAATTTGAAGATGGTATAAATACAAAATGAGTTAGTGGTGAAAGAATTAAAATAGATAAGTGCAAAGAAATAGAGCTGATAGATGTGAATTAGATGTGAATTAGTGGGTGTATATGATGGAAGTGTGGTTGATAAGTGTGATGTCTAAATGTTGGGTTTCTGGATGTAGTGAGATGAAGGTGTACTCTATCATTCATGCATGTCTACAAGTGGTTGAGTGAATCATGGTGGAAATCTCTATTGCATTGAGATTGTCTTATCTCTATAACATATCTCTTCTATCTTCTTCGTATCTCTGTGGTAGTGAGCCCTCCAGGTGGTTAACCCTATTGGATAGTGAGTCTTGATCCAGACAGTGAGTCCTTGTTTTGGAAGTGAGACTTTTGTAATCAATTTTGATATTCTCTATAGTGTGAGTTAATCCTCACCATGTTTTTTCCCTCTTTTTGTTTTCTACGTAAATCTGGTGTTACTGTGTTGTGTGATGGTTTTCAGTTTCTACACTTGCACTTAATGTTTAATCATTTTAGCAGAGTTGAAGATTTGTGATTGATCTAAGTTCCGGTGAATGTTTTAAAGTTTAAATTTGCTACAACTAGTTCACCCCCTCTTAGTTATCTTATTCAACAAGATCTAGGATGACACACAAGAAAGATGTTCCTTTGGATCATATTATGCATTATAGAAGACAAGGATGGACGGTTTTTTGGTTTCTCTTTGATTTGAAATCTAAAAGTTTGTTGAGATTGGATATACTATACCTGTAAATGGTCCAAATACTAATGATGAGATCAAGTCCTATGAAAAAATGGTAAAGAAAGGTATGCTCTCTTAATTGGTATTGCTAATTCTAAATTGGTGAAGTTATGAATCTGAAAACTGCTAGAGAAATTCGGGTAGCATTAGAAAGAATTTATGAAGTAGATGATAATGTCAATCAAGCTAAGATGTAGAATATGAAGATCATTTTTGAGACCCTATGCATTTATAAAGATGAAAACATCATAAGATACTTGTAGAAGGTGGATGAAGTTTTCAACAGTAGAGTTCTTAGTGGAGAGCTGAAAGAAGAAGAATTGGTAAAGAAGGTACTCAAAATCCTAAGTCTTATAATCATAAAGTTTTTGCTATTGAGTAATTACAAAATTTGAGCCAATATAATAGAGATTAGTTGTATGGATCTTTAATTTCTTTTGAATGAGATAATTTGGTATAAGTAATGCAAAATTTGAGATTGCTTTTAAGGCTAGAAAAACAAAGAAGATTGTGGAATTAGATGAGGAGGATCTTGATGATGTGGAAGCTAACTTTGTGAGAAGAATGAAAAATGGTATTGGAAAGTATAGAGATAATTTTCCTTTCAATTTTTTTAGTTGTGGAAAGATAGGTCATTATGCTTCAAGATGTCCAAATAGAGCTTTGAATGACAAAAATAAGGAGAACAAAGGTAAGATGATTACAGAAAGTTATTATGTTAGAGAAGATGTAAGTATATTTGATGATGAATCTGATTATAAGGATGATGAGGATGGTGAATGCTTGTTCATGTCTTTCAAAGATGAAACTAATTTTTCTAACTTTGAGAGATGTGTGAAGGAAAGGGATCTAGAAGCAAGTAATAATACTAAAGGAACTTTGGTTTTTTCTTTTCATGCTAGATAGGAGAAGAACTACTGGATCATTGATAGTGGATGCTATAATCATTTGAAAATTGATAAGAGTATGTTTGTTAAACTTGTGTGGATGTAAATATTAACTAAGCTAAACATGATTGTAATAAGAAATTTAAAATAATGTAATTAGCTAAAACAAGTTACATTCCCAATGAAATTATTGCAAAGTTAAACTAGGAAGCCATTAAAACTTGAAATAAAACTCAAATTGCACAAAGTATCCTAATTAAGCTTAGAAAACCTCATCCCATTGGGGGTTTGGTGTTGTTTTGAGTGTGGAACTCAGCCCTTTCCCAATCCCATTTTGTTAAAATAATCTTGTATGGTGTGAGATTTGTTCCAATCAATTTTATTGAAGAAAAATGATGGAACTGATGAGATGTGTGTGAAGCATGATGTAAAACTAGATTTAAAATGATAAATTCTAAGATAATCAATAAAGAGGATGCAATCTATGCTAAATGTAAACAAAATTCAAAGATGTAAGCCATAGATTCCAAAATATGATAAAATGGATGCAAGCTAAGTTACCATGGAAGCCGTTAATGGATGCTTAAACTAAATAGATGAAATCAATATAATATGCTAAATAAAAGTGCTCAATATGGATACAAGTTAAGTATGAGTTTCAACAACATGACTTTGCTATCAAAATATGGATCCATTTGTCTCCAAATAGTGACCTATTTATAGGAGAGCAAATGAGAAATCAAGGGATTAGATTGAAAAGATCAATCAATGGTCAACAATGAAAGGAGGATGAAACATGGATTGAGGATTTCAATCCATGGTCAAGGTTGAAAGTTCACAAGGATCAATTAATTTAATCAATGGTCCAAATTAGCTTTCAACAAACACACTTCTTAAGAATTAGGAAAAGGTTAAGAGATATTTTGGAGGAATGAGTGCACAAAATAGGATATTCCATATGAACATTATCTTTTGGAGGAATGCACAAAGGAGGAATATTCCAAGAATACTCCCTTGCAAAAAACTAAATTTTACTATGCAAGATGGAGAATAATATGATATTCATTAAATTATTGATTTATTTAATGAAAAGGGAACATGCAAAAAGACATTTAATTAAATAGGACATAGGGTTTAAATTAAATAATTTGCATTATTTAACTAAACAAGATGAAATGTTAGTGTGAGAAGGGGTGAATTAACCCAATTAGGTCAATTAGATTAATAGGTGAAGATGAGGCATTTGATTAAATAAATAGGTTAATTTAATCAAACAAACAAAAAGAAGAGTTTTAGGACAAAATGATGTTAATATATTGGATTCAAGTGTGTATCATTCAGGACATTTTTAAGTGTCTACAAATTGAAAAGTATGGAGGACTAGCTAGGTTTAGTGATGATACATTTGCTAAGATATGTCAAAAAGGTTCAATCAGTTTTGATGGCAAGCATAACACAAATGATGTTCTTTATGTTAAGGGTTTAAGGAATAACCTCTCGAGTGTTGGAAAAATGTGTAGCAAGGGATACAATCTTATCTTTTAGGATGATGTCTATGAGATTAGCAAAGGCTACAAAAGTGTGACTGTTGCTAGAAGGATAGATGGAAATGTTTATCAGCTCAAAGTTGGTGATAGTTATTGTTTCATGACTCAAATCAATGAGAGTTGGATATGGCATAGAAGAATGTGTCACATCAATTTTGATAGCCTAGTGAGAATAAGTTCACTTCAAGCTGTGAGAGATCTACAAAAGATTACAAAGCCTATCAATGTTGTCTATAAGGAATGTAAAGTTGGAAAGTAAGAAAGAAGAAGTTTCAAAGTAAAAGAACAATCTTCTACTAGATTGTTGGAATTGGTGCATACAGATATTTGTGGTCCTACAAGAGTAAGAAGTATTCAAGGTGACAGGTATTTCATGCTATTGATTAATGATTATTCTAGAATGACATGGTTTACTTTTCTTAAAGAAAAATTAGAAGCTCTAGATAAGTTTAAAGCATTCAAAGTTATGGTTGAGAATGAAATGGAGATGAAAATTAAATGCTTGAGGTCTAACATAGGTGGAGAGTTTTGGCAACATAAATGTAGACAACTGAGAGGGGGGGTAAATTAGTTGTCTCAAAAATTAAACTTACTAAAATTATTCAACTTATTCTCAGATATGATAAATAAACATGAAAGCATAAACCATGACCACATCATAAACACACATAACACCAAGATTTTTTACATGGAAACCCTATTAGGGGAAAAACCACGGTGGAGGTTAGTCCATAAGATTATACCCTATTAAAAGTATAAAAGAATTATAAATAGGGAATGCACATGCATTCAAACACATTTCCTAGAGCTCTCTACTCAAATAGAAAAGGATTACTGCCCAAAGGAAGACACAATGTCTTACAGAAACATTCAGATTACATCTGCAAGATTTTGAACTAAGAAAATAACATCTGCTAATGCCTGATTACAGTTTTGGTTAAGCACATAAACATCTTCTCACTCTTCTTTACACTTTACTTCAAACTTCAAAAGATTAGAACATTATTCACACACAACACTTGCACACTTCACACACCACTTGCACCACTCTACCTTCAAATGGTGGTTATGTGTAGGATCATGATGGTCAAAAAGTGGCAATATGATGGGTATGTGGCTGACGACTTTTTTTTTACCCAAAATTGATGAAATGAAAAGGGTTTTTCAAGAATATTCTCATCTTTCCACCAATATAAATTATGCTTTACTTTGAATTTAATAAGTAATTATTATTTATTTTCTATTCGAATTACAACTAAAGTCTTGATCGATAGGTTGATTGAAAAACATCTATAACTTTCAATTGGTATCAATTTTTTTGAATCCAAAACATGCGTCACATTCTATGCTTCACATACTATATGATTAAAAAGAAAAATTGAATTTCATGAAGTTTTGACCAAGTTAAGGTGGTCTACATATGAGTTTTATATTTTAAAAAGTTGTAATAAAAAATCATAATTAATTATTTACTTGGAAAAAATTACAAAAAATATATGCATCACATTGGGCATGAGTCCTCTACTTATATCTAAAATCTTATAAAAAATATTATCATTTTATTGTGATTAGGGTGGTTAGACGACACCTACTTCTTATTTTTCCTTGAAATTTAAGTACTACTACATTGAAATTTCAAATTTTTACCAAATAGATTTTTTTTAAACAAACCTAGTAGTTTAGAAACTACATTCAATTTGCTATAGATTCTATTCTTACATATTTTTGAAATAATATAGATAACTTATTCAAATTTTTACGTCAAGTTGCCTAACTCTAATTTTTTTGAATTTTTTGCCACTTAAAGGCCTATTTTTTCCATGATGATCTTTCACATACCCTGGTATAAACAATTGATCATATATATCCACAACTAAGGATAAAATCAACTACATGTCAACTTTAACAAAATATAAAATGTGTACAAATTGTCAGCCCAAATCAATAAACAATTTTTAATGTGCACCAAACCAATATCAAACAAAACATAGTATCGACCCAAAACAACATCCTTGAACATGAAACACCTTGAACAATTATGCCTTGAATATCCACAACACGCTACAATCCCCTTGTCAGTCATGAACATGAAAAAAATGAACACATAGAAGAAAATCACCAATCGTGAACACAACAATCAATGCCGATGTGGAACATAGATAGAGAACGATCTAGAAACATTCACAAGCATCAAAAATCACCATAGAAGCATACAAAATAACTCAAATTACTAGAATCACATCATCTTCTTTCAAGAACACCAACTGAAGCAACAAAATAACTATTAGGACACAAATACTCATAACTCAATCAAATCTTCATGCGGATCTCTGAAACTTCACATGGATAAACTAGATAGTTCACCAAAAAATCCTTTAATCCACAACCTCTGATTATCAGTATACTAAACTAGTCAGTAGTATGATGGCTAAACTAAACTTCATTACATCACGAACAACCTACAATTTATTTTATTACAATTTTCTCAATATCCTTGACATATACAACCTTAAGGACATTAATGCCAATAGTGTTGACATCAATGAAAACCAAATATCACCAACATCCAACAATATCCCCCTTTGGCATTGATGGAAACACATGCTATGAAAAGCACCATCAACACAACTTTCTCTTAGCACTTCCTCCCACTTAGATTTTGACTCTTTTCTCCTTAACTCTTTCATAGTTTTTCACATGAATTTTCTCCCCCTTTGACATGAATGAAAAAGATACACATTATTTATCACCACACAAGCTCTGAACCACATTTTTGAACATCTAAATACTCCCCCTGAGTAGCAGCCACCACAACATCAATCCAAATCAAGATATGACTATGAAATGCACAGATTGATGCAAGTTGATGTATCTTAATTCTGATCAGGAGGGGTAATCACCCCTAGCTTCCCTTTGAGATACTCAAAATTATCCTTAGGAAAGGGCTTGGTAAAGATATCTACAATCCATTCCTTAGTGGGCACATGCTCCAATCTAACTTCTTTTTTACTCACCTTCTCTCTCAAAAAGTGAAACTTGATAGATATGTACTTGGTTTTTGAATGCAACACCAAATTCTTAGAAATTTTAATTGCACTTGAATTATCACAGAATATAGCAATAGGTTCATCATACACAACTCTAATATCTTTCAACATATGCTTAATCCACAATACTTGAGTACAATTGTTAGCAACAACAATGTATTCTACCTCTATAGTAGATAAAGAAATGGCATTCTGTTTCTTACTTAACCATGAAATCAGCTTCTTTCCCAAGAAAAATGCACCACCACTAGTACTCTTTTTGTCATCCACATCTCCTTCCCAATTAGCATCAGTAAAACACTCAAAGTAAGGTTATCTTCTTTAGGATACCATAGGCCAAAATAAATTGTCCCCTTCAAGTACCTAAAAATCTACTTCACAACTATCACATGAGATTCCTTAGGGACAACTTGAAATATTACAACAATGCATATGGCATTCATGATATTAGGTCTAGTTTCAGTCAAATAAAGCAATCCACCAATCATGGATCTGTATCTAGTCTGGTTTGCTTTAGGTGAATCATCATCTTGTGTCAACTTACATTTGCTTACCATAGGTGTACCAACTAGCTTTGAATCTTCCATAACAAACTTCTTTAGCAGTTCTTTCACATACTTGGACTGAGATATAAAGATCCCCTTACCTAATTAAGTAATTTGCAATCCCAAAAAGAATTTCATTTCTCCAATCATAGAAATCTCAAAATCACTTTTCATCTCATTAGCAAGCTTCATGCATAGGCTACCATCTCCTCCAAAAATGATATCATCAACAAAGACTTCAACAATAAAATCTTTATCATGATCAATCTTGAAATATAAATTACTATTAGTAGCACCTTTATTAAATCCAAGCTTCAAAAAATACTTGTCTAATCTAGCATACCATGCTCTTGGGGCTTGCTTGATTCTATACAATTCTTTCTTCAACCAACAAACCATATCTCCCTGATCAGTCAATTGAAATCCATCAAGTTGCTCAATATACACTTCTTCTAGTTCACCATTTAGAAATGTTGATTTGAAATCCATCTAATAGACCTTGAAGTTTTTGTAAGCAACATAAGCAAGAAATAGTCTCACAACTTCAATCCTAGCAATAGGGGAAAATTTTTCTTCAAAGTAAATTCCTTGCATCTGAGAATATCCTTTACACACAAGTCTTGCTTTGTTTCTAACAACTTCACCTTGCTCATTCAGTTTGTTTCTGAAGACCCATTTAGTTCCAATTACATTTTTTTCCTCAGGTCTAGGAACAAGGATCCATGCATCATTCTTCTCAATTTAAATTAGTTCTTCTTTCATTGCTTCCATCCAATGTTCATCTTTGCATGCTTCATTGACACTATTAGGCCCAGTCTTTGAAATCAAACAATATTCTTCTGCAATTCTTCTCCTAGTTTGAGCTTCTTTATTCTTATAATCTATAATATGATCTTTTGAATGATTTAGTCTTACATACCTTGGAGTCTTAGGGTGTTCTTGAACTTTAGGCTTGTGTGATCTCACTTCTGCACTTTCACTAGTTCCTTTCTCTTGATTTTCTTGATTCACTGAAATGATTTGAACTTGATTTGGAGTTTGAAATTTCTTTCATTTATCTGAGCTATCATTCTAACCATTTGAGTCATATCCATAGGTTCTAGATGGTCTAACTATGTCTTCCTCAACCTTGACATTATCACTTTCAATTACTTTCCTCAATCTCTTATTATAGCACTAGTAGGACTTGCTTTTAGTAGAATAACCAAGAAAGATTCCTTCATCACTTCTAGCATCAAACTTTCCTATATATTCATCTCTTTTGATATAGCATTTACTCCCAAATATTTTGAAGTATCTAATAGTAGGATTATGATCATACCATTTCTCATAAGGAGTCTTACTGGTATCACCTTTGACCTATACTTGGTTGAGAGTGTAAATGACAGTACTCATAGCTTCTCTCTAGTAGATATGAGGAACATTTCCTTCTGGTATCATAGTCCTAGCAGCTTCTTTAATTGCCCTATTCTTCCTTTCCACAACTCCATTTTGTTGAGGGGTCCGTGGGGCAGATAATTGTCTCTTTATCCCATGCTCTTCACAAAAAGAATTAAACTCATCAAAAGTGAATTCACCACCTCTATTTGATCTCAAACATTTAATCTTCAGACCTATCTCTGTCTCAACCTTAGCCTTAAAAATCTTGAATTTCTCTAGAGCTTCATAGTTTTACCTTAAGAAAGTAACCCACATCATTCTAGAATAATCATCAATAAGTAACATGAAATACCTATATCCTTGTAAAATTCTAACTCTAGAAGGACCACACAAGTCAGTATGCACAAGCTCCAACACTTCATTTGAACAATGTTGTTTGCTGCGAAATGAAATTGTAGTTTTCTTTCCTAACTGACATTCCTTGCATATGGCATTAGTAGGTTTTATCAACCAAGACGATCTCACTGCCTGAGTAGAACTTATCTTGATAATATTAATAAAATTTATATGACACATTCTCCTATGCCACAACCAACTTTCATCAACTTGAGCAGTCAGACAACTTTTACTAGCAACATTTAGGTGAAATATATTACCTTTTATTTTTGTAATAAATGCAATCACATTTCCAAAACTTCCCAATATTCTACACTTTCCATTTTTAAATTGAATATTGTATCCTTTGTCAACCATCTATCCAACACTTAAGAGATTATGCTTCAAACCTTCCACATATAGAACATCATTAGTATTATGCTTACCATAAAGAGAAATGGATCCTCTGCCACATATTACACCAGCTTTATCATCACCAAATCTTACAACACCACCATCAGAATTTTCCAAGCACACAAATTTACTTTTATCACCTGTCATGTGATGGGAGCATCCACTGTCAATCACCCATTCATCTTTTTCTTCAACTTTGGCAGCTAGGGCTTTCTCCACATTTGTGAAATTAGTAGATTCAGTAGGAACTAGATCATTTTCCTTGATAGCAATAAATACCCATTCATCCTCACTTACATTCCCTTTATCAGATTCATCATCTAACACACCTTCATTAGCAACACAATAACAATTTCTTTAGAATCTTGGCTTGTTAGGTCTTCGCTTAGGAACTCTTTTCAGACGCCTTGATGCAAAATGACCTATCTTATTGCAAGAAAAATATTTAATATGAAAGTTCCCTTTTTACTTACCTTCTCCTCTAGCTTCCCTCTTGATAATAAGTGCTTCAAGCTCGTCTATTTTTCTCTCTTCTTATTCAATATATCTCATTTCCTCCTCATACTTGAACATTTTTCTAGAAGAAATTTCTCTCGGATCATATCTCTGCTTATCTTTTCCAGAAATAGTAGCTTTGACTGTAGATTCTGCCTTAGGAAGAGAATCACCAAACTCACTCAACTCAAAAGTAGTAAGCTTACCAATCAACATGTCTCTGGTTACATTTGTCACAGTTCAAATCTCCTCAATAGCATTAGCTTTGGCTTGGTATGCAATAGGAAAGGATCTGAGCACTTTAGCAACAATCTCTGATTCTTCCAATGTCCCACCAACACATTTGATACTACACACAAGTTCATTTACTCTCTACATAAAAGAAGTGATGTTCTCATCTTCACCCATTCTCAACATTTCATATTTCCCTTTTAGGCTTTGCAACTTAGCAATCTTCACATGTGCATCACCTTCATACAAAGTTTCCAACTTTTTCTAGATCTCATAAGCAGTCTTCAGCTCTATTAATTTTTTCATCTCAGAATCAGTTAGAGCACTCAACAATGCTTCTTTAGCCCTTAAATTGTACTCAACTTCCTTAATCTCACTTGTAGTAGAAGGACCATTCTGTGGGATGATATACCTATTCTTTGTAGTTGTCCAATAAGGTTCACCAATGCATCTTAGATGACACTCCATTCGAGTCTTCCATAGAGAATAATTAGTTCCATCAAATCTCAGACTATCCTTCTTATATGTCACCATCTTGAATCACCTCAAGATATTAAACTTATTTCAAGGAACCTGCTCTGATACCAATTGTTGGCAACACAAGGGTAGACAATTGAGAGGGTGGGGGTGAATCAATTGTCTCAGAAATTAAACTTATTAAAATTATTCAACTTCTTCTTAGATCTAATAAATAAACATGAAAGCATAAACCATGACGTCATCAGTATCACACATAACACCATGATTTTTTACATGGAAACCCTATGAGGGGAAAAACCACAGTGGAGGTTAGTCCACAAGATTATACCCTGTTAAAAGTATAAAAGAATTATAAATGGGGAATGCACATGCATTCAACCACACTGCCTAGACCTCATTACTCAAATACAAAAGGCTTATTTCCCAAAGGAAGACATAATGTCTTACAAAAACATTCATATTACATCCACAAGATTTTGAACTAAGTATGCTAATGCCTGATTACAGTTCTAGTTAAGCACATAAACATCTACTCACTCGTCTTCGCACTCTACTTCTACCTTCGAAGTGATAGAAAATTATTCATACACAACACTCACACACTTCGCATACCACTCTACCTTAAAATGGTATAAAAAATCCATCATATATATCCTTGACTAAGGATAACATCGACTACATGCCGACTTTAACAAAATATAAAATGTGTACAAACTATTGGCCCAAATCAAGAAACAATTTTTAATGCACACAAAACCAATGTCGGCAAAAATATAGTAAGGACCCAAAACAACATCCTCAAATATGAAACACCTTGAAAAATTATGCCTTGAATATCCACAACATGCTACAACCATCGTGTCGGCCATGAACATAAAAAAATGAACACAAAAGAAAATCACCAATCGCAAGCACAATGATTAATGCATATGTGCAACACAGATAGATCACGATCTAGAAACACCCACAAGCATCATGAATCACCACAGAAGCATCCACAACAACTCAAATTACTAGAATCACATCATCTTCTTCCAGGAACACCGACTAAAGCAACATAATAATTGCTAGAACATAGATACTAATAATTGAATCAAATCTTCATGCGGATCTTTGAAACTTCACATGGATAAACTAGATATACTCACCAATAAACCATTTAATTCACAACCTCTAATTATCAATATAATGAGCTAGTCACTAGTATGATGGATAAACTGAGCTTCACTGCATCACGACCAACCTGCAACTTATTTTATTACAATTTTCTCAATATCCTTGACATATACAACCTTAAGGACATTAATGACAATAGTGTTGACATCAATGACAACCACATATCAACAATATCCAACAGAGAGTTCACCTCCAATTATTTAAATATATTTTATGAGAATCATGGAATAAAGAGGCATTTATCCATCCCTAGGATTCCTCAACAAAATTGAATGGTTGAAAAAAAGAATAGGATTGTTTAAGAAGCTGCAAGGATAGTGATGAAAGAATAAAATCTATCGGAAGTATATTAGAGAGAGGAAATTCATAGTATTGTTTACATGCTTAATAGAGTGCAAGAAAGAGAAAACAACACAAAAATTCCCTATGAGCTATGATATGGAAGAATTCCTACTATCAAATACTTCAGAGTGTTTGGAAGCAAATGCTATATTATAAGAGATGAAAAAAAATTAGGAAAGTTTGATGCAAGGTTTGATGAAGGTATCTTCCTTGTATATTATTCTAAAATCAAAGCTTATTAGTACTACAACAAGAGGCTAAGAAAGATTGTTGAGAGTGCAAGTTTCAAGGTTGATGAAGACCTACAAAATAATTCTGTGGTCATAGATGGATATGAATTAGATGATTCTTCTTGTAGAGAAGAAGAAAAAACTAAGGAAAAAGAAGTGTAGATTGAAGAGGAAGAAGCTACGAAAAAGATTCTTAAGACTCCTAGGTATGTGTAGAATAATAATTTTGAAGAATAGATCATTGGTGATAACAAAAAAGGTGTACTAATAAGGAGGAAATCTACTAAAGAACATATAAATCTATGTTTACTTTCTGAAGTTGAACCTAAAACAATGATTGAAGCATGCAAGGATGAGTATGGGATCAACGTTATGAAAGAAGAACTAATATAGATTGAGAAAAATCAAACTTGGAAACTTGTCCCAAGATCAACAAATAAGAATGTGATTGGAACTAAGTGGGTATTTCAGAGCAAATTGAATGAGAGTGAAGAAGTGGTAAGAAATAAGGAAAGGCTTGTGTGTAAAGGCTACTCACAAGTAGAAGGAATAGATTTTGAGGAAAAATTTACTTTGGTGGCAAGAATGAAAGCTATTAGGATGGTTTTTTCTTTTACAACACATAAAGATTTCAAAGTATATCAAATGGATGTGAAGTCTACTTCATTGAATGGAGAATTGGAACAAGTATACATAGAACTATTGGAAGGAATTTAGGTATCAAATAAACTAGATATGGTTTGCATATTGAAGAAGGCATTATATGGGTTGAAGCAAGATCCCAAAGCTTGGTATGCAAGGTTAGACATGTACTTGTTACAACAAGGATTCAATAAAGGTACCAAAAATATAAATATTTACTTCAAAGTTGAAAAAGATCAAATTTTGATTGTGGTTGTATATGTTGATGACATAATTTTTGTAGGAAATGAAGCTATGTGTAAGAAATTTGCAGAAGAGATGCAAAAATAATTTGAAATGCCATGGTTTTGGGAGATGAATTTCTTCCTTTGGCTACAAATCAATCAGAAAAATAGTGGTATTTTCATTTCACATTCAAAGTATGTCAAGGAAATGTTAAATAAGTTTGGAATGGAAGATTCTAAACCATTATGTACGCCTATGATTATTGGTTGCATGCTAAACAAGAATGATGAATCTCCTAAGGTTGATTAGAGAAAGTATAGATCAATGATTGGAGGACTACTATATCTAACTACTACTAGACTGGATATCATGCATGCAACTTGTCTTGTGGATAGATTTCTAGAAGATCCTAGAGAGTCACATGTTGTAGTAGTGAAGAGGATATTCAGATACTTGAAGGGTACTCTAGATCATGGCTTGTGGTATCCAAAGGATATTGACTTTAATCTAAGTGCTTACATAGATGCAGATTGGGTTGGTTGTGTAGATGATAGGAAAAGTAGAAGTGGTGGTGAATTCTTTCTTGGATGCAGATTGGTGTCATGGTTAAGCAAGAAACAAGATTCAATGCCTTTATCTACTGCAAAGCTAGAATATATTGTAGTAGCATCTTGTTGCACACAAGTTTTGTGGATCAGGAAAACATTAAAGGATATGAGAGTGGTATATGATGAACTAAATTCTATCTTCTGTGATAATACAAGTGCTATCAATATATCAAAGAATCTAATAATGCATTCAAGGACAAATCATATCTCAATATGGTATCACTTTTTGAGAGTGAAGGTTGTAGAGAATGAAGTGAATCTTGAATATGTGTCTACAAAGGATCAGGTTGTTGACATATTCACTAAGGATATTCCTAAGGATACTTTTGAGTATCTCTCAGAGAAGTTGGGGGTTTATTGCGCCTCCTTATTTGAACTAGATGTATAAGGAGATGCATTGGTCTAGTGGATATCATAATTCATTCTTTGATCTATAATAATGTTGGTGGATACATGTCTGGGAGTAGTGAAATTATTAGTTGTTGTAGTCAGGATGAGCGAGTGTTGTCATTGTGTAGTGGTTGCTATCAATGACAAAGGGGGAGATTATTGCAAGTATATGTAGTTGGCGTTGTCATTGATGTCAACAAGCTTATGTGTTATCATTAGTGCAAACAGTATGAGGAAATTATTGCAAGGATGCGTGCATTTGGTATTGAGTTGATGTTGTTTATGATGATGCTTTGATTAGTTGCATTATGTTGTCATTACTAAGCTACTAGTGTCAACATCTAATGTTGCTTTGATACACTTCTGCCTATAGATGTATGTTTGAGTTTCTATGTTACACTTGGATTGGTGGTGATGAGGAAGTGATGAAAATGTTGAGGATGTGTCTCTGGTGCTTGGTTTTCAAGTGCTTTTGAGAAAATTGGAATAAAAAGAGGAAACAGTATGTTACAGTGGTGTTCTCTCTTGTAAAGTAGCATTCTAGTTTGGCTCACATTCATTCTATGTTGAATATATTCTTGTGTGGTTTGGATATGTTTCTTAGAGGTGTTTGTTGATGTTTTTTTATGCACTTCTCAACACAGGTAATGCGTAGGTGCACTAAATCTCTTGAAAGAAAATCTTCCACAATCAAATTGCAGAACACTATCCCAAGGTCTCTAATGTCAGGTCTTGACAGTGCTTGGAATATCTCAGTTGTTTGATGTGATTTGCTAGAATCACAAGGAAGACTTACAGATGAGTTACAAAGCATGGGAATTTGGATCTTGAAATGGAGTTCCTAAGATGGAGAAGTTGTTGTGCATTTGTTGTAGGTTCAAACAACAGTCTTGAACTCCATTTTATCATTGGATTTAGCTTTACAATGTGCAATGAACCTTTCCTAAGGTACTTATTAAAAAAAAGGAAAAAGGGCAGGGAAGAGAGAAGGTTCCTGGATCTGAAACTACAAATGAACAGTGACCATGGAGGCTGCTATAGTAGACAAACTCCCTAAACTATGTTTTCCTTGGCCAAGAGAAACCTACAGTTGCACAAAACCAGTGCAATCTTCTAAGGACTGTAGATTTTCAAATTGCATATGCACATCATGGACATGCAATTAAACTAAGTTGCAACATTGAAATCAAGAAGCCCAGGCTAACTTTACACAACCGTTTGTCATCAACAAGTGCTAAAAGTATGGGCTGAAAGTTCATCAAATACCATAACAACAATTTCCATTATCACCTCCATTCAAGAATCTACAACTAAAACTACTATGGAAGTTGAACCATGCATACATAAAGAGAAAACTCAAAAGGAACACCCATAAATCATGCAATGTTGCTTTCTATTGCTGGAGAATGTCTTTACATCAGTTCTCCAACCCTTACAAATGAGGGGCAAGCCCCTATTTATAGTTTTCCAAAGCCCAAATGAATGGCTAGGATAAATTTTCAATGAATGGCCCATATTTAATTACATTAGGGTTTCACCTACCCCACATTATTGAGCAATTTTAAAATACATTCCTTGTCTTTTCTCTATTTTGTCATCTAGTGCCAGTCACTCTAGAAATTTCGTCATTTAGCTGATTTCCCTTTTCACTATAGCAGAAACTGTCTGAAATTTACCCTCTTACTTGATGTGTTTGCAGTGTTCTTCCTTGGATCAAATGAGTCCATCAACGATTGGCATCAATAGATTGGTTGCCCTTGATTCAGGTGGACAACTACCTTATGCTTTCTTCAAGGCCACCCCCTTGCATTTTTGTCCTTGACATCCTTGGCACATGCCTTCTTCTAATGCTGACCCTGTTGGTGGGTGTGAGGGGGAGAGATGAACATGGAACAAATGGTGATAGGAGCGATGCTCTTTCCTTGTTCAGCTTTCTCAATGGGTCTCTTCAATGGACCCATGGTAGGCTTCTTGGATCTTGCATACATGAGGTGTCGTAAGTGCTTTCATACACAAATCAAGGAAAATGGTAGTCAAATCTTGCAAAATCCTTGTTAGATTCATCCATGCATAATCAAAATATCATAATATTCATATTTGGAGCTCATTTGGACCATAAACATCAATGCGGGCCCAAGGGGCGGGCAGCGAACAAGGGACAAAAAATGGGAAGGGAAGTTCCCAGACCCCACAAAAATTAGCAAAACCAAGATTTTTCAATTATAGCACATGGGAAAAGGGGAAAGAAGAATTCCCATAAAAATTCCTTAAGATTGGACCCATTTGAAAAAAGCAGAAGCTCAAAACGGCCATGGAGAGATGGAGTCCTAGAAATGACCACGGAGGGGCCAGGTCACCGGGGCTCCACAGATGTTCAAAATGGCCATGGAGAGACGAAGTCTCAAAAATGGTCATGGAGGGGCCGGGCTCTAGAGGCTAGGCCACCGAGGCTCCATGGATGTTCAAAACAGCCAAAGAGAGATGGAGTCCTGAAAAAAGCCACGGAGGGGCTGGGCTCCGAAGGCCAGGCCACCGGGGCTCCATGGATGTTCAAAAAAACCAAAGATGGAGATGGAAACAGCCACAGAGGGGTCGGGCTCTAGAGGCCAGGCCGTCGAGGCTCCACGGATGTTCAAAATGGCCAATGAGGGACAGAGTTCTGGAAACGACCACGGAGGGGCTGGGCTCCCGAGGCCGGGCCACCAGGGCTCCATGGATGTTCAAAACGGCCACATAAGGATGGAGTCTTGGAAACAGCCATGGAGGGGCTGGTGGAGGCTGGGCCACTGAGGCTCCACAGATGTCCAAAACGGCCAAAGAGGGACAGAGTCCCAAAAATGACCACTGAGGGGCTGGGCTCCAGAGGCTGAGCCACTGGGGCTCCATGGATGTTCAAAATGACCATGGAGGGACGGAGTCTCAGAAATGGCCATGGAGGGGCCGGGCTCCAGAGGCTGGGCCGCTAGGGCTCCATAGATGTTCAAAATGGCCACAGAGGGACAGAGTCCCGAAAATGGTTACAGAGGGGCTGGGCTCTTGAGGCTGGGCCGCCGGGGCTCTACGGATGTTCAAAACGGCCATGGAGGGACAGAGTCCCAGAAACGGCCACAAAGGGGCTGGGCTCTGGAGGCCAAGCATCTGGGGCTCCATAGATGTTCAAAATTCCCACGGAGGGGCTGGGCTTCGGAGGCCAGGCCGCCAGGGCTCCACGGATGTTCCAAAACAGCCAAAGGGGGACGTAGTTCCGAAACCACTGAAACTTAATGAAATGTTGATGAAACTTTGGTAGTTCACTTAAGCACTTCAAACACATCCCAAATCCACCAAAAAGTTGGCCCTAAAGTCAAAAATGTGGAAACTGGACTGACGAGGGTCCACAGATGTTTCCAAAACAACCAAAGAGGAAGGGAATTCTGGAGGGAAAGTTCTGAAACCATCAAAACTTAACCGAACATTGAAAAAACCTTGGTAGTTCACTTAGGAACCCCAAAAACATCCCAAATCCACCAAAAAGTTGGCCCCAAAGTCAAAAATGTGGAAAAAAGCGAATCTAGCGATTAGGGACCAAGTCAGCAAAAACAAGATAATGGGCAGAAAAGGGACGGGGGACTTTGTTTCTCCATGGATTTGAATACCCTAAGTAGGTGAATTTGGTAAGGGGAATTTGATCATTTGAAGACACATGACCAATTTGGGCTTGGAAATCGGGGCACACAGAACAAGACAGGAGCAAAGCAGCCTATCAGGAGCAGAAAAAGGGGGTCCCTGCCTATGGCGGGGTGTGTGTGCAAAACATGCACAACAGTGTTAAGAGGTGCTTCATTTAGAATTTAGTGTGTTGGACCATTGTGCAAAGGAAGTTGTGTTCACCAGTGCATGAACTGCGTATTTTAGAGGTATTTATTAGAGATGTTTTTCTTTGATTTTATCTCTAGAGTGGTTTTAGGTCTTGTGGATTTGGAAGGGTGTTGATAGTGTTTGTATCTTTATTTAGTTGGATTTATTTGAGGTGTGGTGCTTTGAAAGTTGATTTCTTGAGTTGCAGTGTATGACATAATTATTTGAGTGTACTCAGTGTCTACATTCTTCAAGTGAAAGTTGTTGCAAAGGAATTTGTTGGATTTCAAGATGTTTTTGGAATACTCTAGATTGTGTTCAAGCATGGTATGTGGTCTACGAGTCATCTTTGAATTTGAGGAAGTGTTTACTTAATTGTTTAATGGTGTTAGCACGAGTTCAACTGACCTTGGGTGTTTACACTTATTGCGGAGTTGCTTCGGTGTTTGTGGAAGCGTGGTGTTGTATGTATGAGTGGATTTAGGTCATTGCTAAGGTTTTTTGTGGTCTTCCTTCATTCCTTTCCACCATAGGAATTTTTTAGTGTTGACTTAATTTTAATTTGCATGGTTGAGGTGTATAGCCAACCTTGGAGGATGTTTTCAAGGATGAAGATGGTATAAATATAAGTTGAGTTATTGAGGGATGATAAGATAGAGGCGTGTGATGCTAATGATGTGAATTTTAGAGTTGTGAGGTGTGAATTTGTGTAGTGCAGTGCGAGATTTCATGTGTTAGATTACTAGATGTAATGAACAAAAGGTGTTTATTATCATCAATAATAGTACGAAGGTGTTGGTGATGCTATGGTGGACTTTTCTATTGCATTGAGATATATTTCTCATTGTAACATTCTTCTCTATCTTCTTTTATATTTTTCCAGTGAGCCTTTGGAAATGAGCCTTTCTTTCTTTTGGGTAGTGAGCCCCTTGTAATTGATATTGATATTACTTTATATTGTGAGATAATCATCATCGTGGCTTTTCCCTTCTTGGGTTTTCCACATAAATTTGGTGTTTCTTTGTGCATGGTGTTGCTTTGATTATGTTTTTGTTATCCGCTTTCATGATAAATCATTCTAACATATTAAGGGTTAATTGAATTAATCTGGATTTGAATGTTTGTGAGGGTTTTGAAGTTTTAAGGTACAACTGATTCACCCCCTCTTAGTTGTCTTGTGCATTCAACAAAATGATCTAGTGAAAAAGATGATCTAGTAGAGATGAAGAAAGAGATGAATAAGATATGGAGAAAGAAAGAGGAGAATGAGGTTAAGGATGAGTCTATGCTAACTTCTAGTGCAGATGTTTCCTCCAGAAACTAAGCTAAGAGATTATGCTTAGAGGGAGTTTTAACAAGAAATCATTAATCCCCTACTAAAGATATGGTATTGATGTATTCAATACGTGGATATGAAATTTAGGTCAATGTGCTTGACTTATTGGTGAAAACACCAGTGGAAAATATCAAGATATAGAAGTTTGCAAAGCAACCAAAGGTGATTGTGCATTATAGTTAGGGTTATCAACTTTTGTGCCTAAGTTCAAATCAAGAATTCAATGTGAATTAGGTTATTTCAAAAAGGGTTTATAAGTGATTTAACATATGTCTAAGTCATTTACAAAATTGAGTATTCGAGGAGAGAAGAGCAGTGAAGGAGTGAAGAGAAGCATTTTAGAATTCTTGTGCATGAAACCTTAATCGACAGTGAATGAAAGGTATTTACACTTTCTATTTGCCATAGTTTTAGAAGTACTTTCATTGTGATTAGAAGATGTATACCCCAAAAATTTCCGAGGTTGTGGATCAAACCCATCCAAAGTTCAAACGACATCCTAATAAGTCAATGATGATGGATCTAGATGGTGCATTCTCTAGAATTTCGTATGGTGTGTTGCATATAGAAGATGTAAGAATTTACATATACGCTAAGTTGGAAGAGTATAACCAGGTATGTGCAGGATCATGATGGGCCAAAAAGTGGCAATATGATGGGTATGTGGCTTATGACTTTTTTGAACCCAAAATTGATGAAACGAAAAGGGTTTTTAAAAGAGATTCTCAGATTTCCACCAATATAAATTATGCTTTACTTTGAATTTAATAAAAAATTATTATTCATTTTTTGTTCAAATTACAACTAAAGTCTTGATTGATAGACTGATTGAAAAACATCTATAGCTTTCAAACAGTATCACATTTTTTGAATCCAAAACATGCGTCACATTCTATGCTTTGCATACTATAGGATTAAGAAAAGAAAAATTGAATTTCATGAAGTTTTGATGAAGTTAAGGTGGTCAGACATATGAGTTTTTTATATTTTTAAAAATTTGTAATAAAAAATATAATAAATTATTTACTTGGAAAAAAATTACAAAAAAATATGCATCACATCGGGACATGAGTCATCTACTTATATCTAAAATATTATAAAAATATTATCATTGTATTGTGGTTAGGGTGGCTAGACAAACACCTACTTATTTTTCCCCTGAAATTTAAGTACTACTGCATTGAAATTTCAAATTTTCACCAAATAGATTTCTTTTTTTAAAACAAACCTAGTATTTTAGAAACTACACTCAATTTTCTACAAATTATATTCTTACATATTTTTGAAATAATATAGATAACTTATTCAATTTTTTACATCAAGTTGCCTAACTCTGATTTTTTTGCCACTTAAGGGTCTATTTTTTCCATGATGATCCTACAAATACCCAACCACTCTAATCTAGGTGATGTGTTGTTTAATGAAATCATTGGAGAATGATTTGAATTGAAACTTGAGTTTGAGAGTTTGGAAAAGAAGAAGCTTGATGTCTTGAATAATTTTTTGATCTCTTGCTACATGGATGAGTGAGTTAGATACACCTTGAGTAGAATTCATGACAGGTTCATGTGGCTGGATATTCTTCATTTAGTTAATAAGGAGGCAATTAGAGTTTTTATGAGATTATGCTCAACCAGACTAGTTCTAATGCTCAAGTTAGTGGAAATTGAAATGGTGATGGAGTTAATAGGTGTAAAGTATCACAAGAGAGCCTTGATAGTTAAAGAAATTAGAGACCCTACGATGAAATATGCAACAATAGTAATAGGGCACAAGATATATTTTACAAACAAAGAGAACTCTATTTCTACAACTTCCATCAAAACTGCACATGGGATGGTAAAGAAAGCTGCTAATTATGATTTGTGTGAATTTTTGAGGGAACAACTCCTAGAAAATTTGTAGAAGACTAAGGACTCCTAGTACCCCTTCATGTTTGGTACCTTGATTTTTTTTTTCTACTTTCTTAATGAGGTTCTTGGAACTAGGAACTTAGTGTGGTTGAAGGAAAGGCCTATGGCACATCAAATTAGAGACCACCTAATGAGATTAGGTGATGAAGACACATAGAAGAAGGCACTATGGGGATTCTTAAAAAAATTCCAAGAGAATATGCAATCTAGAGAGAATTTTGAAGAAAGTACTAGAGAAATATAAAAATGGAATTATCTTTAAGGTGAGTAAGGATTGCTACATAATGGAGGTTGTTAAGCTTAAGATTGTATGGATCACAAAAATGGGATATGAAGTTGCAAAGGATGTAATTGTTGGTTTGGTTGACCATATGCTAAGAAAGCCTAGAGACACCTCTAAGGAAAGATATGGAATGTATTAGGAGAATTCTATGGAGGTACACATGCAACAAAGAAAGAAAGAAAAAAATCTATTGAAAAGATGACTACACAAGTTGTGGAGATGATGGGCCCTTCAAAGGAACAATTGGAGAAAGCCAAAATGGTATTTCTAGCTCTCTAGGAGGTGCATCTAGTGTAAAATTAGGTAGAACATCTACCTCCTCTCTAGTTACCCTCAAGTCCTTTGGGACTATTCCCTCTATCAGTGGAACAAAGAGAAAGGATTCAAAAAGTGATTTGGCTAAACAATAGAGTCTCCCAATGAAAGAAAATTCTCATTAAGAAAATTAGCAAGGTGCCCCACAAAAGAGAAGAGTAAAGGCTAAAGAAACAACAAAAAAGAACCTAAGTGTTGAAGAAGAAGAAAAGGTAGAAGGAAAAACTCTCATAAGGAAAGAAAATCTAGAGTCTCTCAAGGAGAGACAAGTGCAAAGAAGGTCAAGGTTAACATTGTAGATATAGTCAGTGAAGGAGAGGTGGAGAGATAGAAAAAAGGAGTTCAAAATTTATGTGAGGGAAAAGAAAACCAAGTTTGGTAAAGGAGAAAAATATTTGAAAGAAAATAAGAAGAAGGATAAGGCTTCCCTAGTAAGAACACATAGCCCCATAAAATTAGATGCATTATTTAATGACATAGTGGAGCATGAAATGTTGGAACAAACTGCTACCTTGTATACCACAGCAAATGACAGTAATAAGTCTACAAGAGAAGAAGTAATTGTTAGATTTACTCTTCCATTTGATGTCACCATAAAGGAAGTTGAAGGCCAATTGAATAAAGATATGAAAAATTCATTGTATGCAAGAAGAGAAGAGCCCATGAATGAAGATGAAAAGTTGAGATCATTTTCCTTGGAGAAAGTTAGTGCTACATTTTCTAATGAGGATAGAGCTAAATTAGCTCAATTGTACAATAATGAGTTCATAACTAAGCAAAGGGTCAATACCTTAATGGGAAAAGATAAAAATGACATTGAACAACTCAAGAATGAATTAGTTGAGAAGATTTCCAATTTGGAAAAAAGGTTAGGTATGACCCTAGGTAGTGAAGAAGAAATAAACGATGATGTCTCTATCCTGGATATTAATGTTCTAGAAGTTGCACAACATGAAGATGAAGTGGAAAAGGAGAATGTGAAAAAAGACATCTCTCCATTAGTGAAGAATATGGATACAAAAGAAGAGAATGTTACAAGTAACATTCCTTTGATAGGAGAAAACATTTTTGGAGAAGAAAATGTTCAAGAGTTGCAAAAGAAGGATACTCAAACTGGTCATAAATCCCATCCTTAGGAAATATAGATGAATACTGAAGATGAGTTTGTACAAGATAATCTAGAGATCAATGAGGCACACAATACATAAAATATGCCTCCTTTGGATACCAATGTAAACTTTTTCAATGATGGGAAGAAGGATGAGACAAAGTATGGCTATGCTAAGAAGAATGAAGAGAAAGCAGAAGACAACATTGGGGACAAGGAAAAGGCTAAGGATGAAGGTAATGTGAAGATAGTTGGAGAATATTCTAGAACCTTTGAAGATTCATTACAGAATCCGTTGAGCATGCAATTATAGTTCTAACATGTTTCTTCCCAGTTATTACAAATTTTAAAGCAACATGGGCAAGTAGATATGGACAAGATGTCCCCTTTGCACAGGTTATAACTTGGTGATGCATTCCATGCCTCTGCTAGAGATGAGATCTTGTCTAGAAACATTAGAAGAGTGTAGAGCTGATAGATGAAGTAGTGAAGGTGTTGTAGAGAGTATTCCCAGAGTAAGTATTGACAATTCCTTATCTGGTGTGCAAAATTTGAAGCTTTTACTTGATTCTCTCAAAGAATATTCTGTTGGTATTGAAGAAAAATTAGAGAAGGAGATAAATAAGAATATGAATGATAGAAGGTTGGAAAACATATTAGATAAATGTGCCAATGAACATGAAAATTATAGAAAAAATTGAAATATTTATAGAATTATGTTGAAGAGGACAAGGATCTATTTCAATTTTTCTTGAAGTGGCCTAGTTCCACCAAAAAAAAAGAGGTTGAGATGGATTTCATCGAGGAACAAATTGATAAAGAATCCAATGCCTATGATCTGATGAATGATGAAAATGGATACACTAGATTAATAATTAAAAATCTGCATGAACAATTCTTCCAACTACAAGAATGAAGAGAAAGATTATAGAGTAGTTTGAACAACTCAGAGACCTAGTGAATGCAAATTTCACACCTATAGTCCATGCTTTGAATAGTGTAGAGAAAGAAATAAAGTTAAATTTGGTACCTAATACTTTAGATGAAGGTGAAGAACTCCTCATGGAGTTTGAGGCTATGAACTGCAAGCTTGGGCTAACCAAGAAACATTGGGAGAATGGAAAAAAGGATTGGTAGCCACACCTTGAAAAATTGTAGGTGTTATACACTTTGAATTTTGATTGATCTATGCATATTTATTTTCTATGCATTTTAGATTTCATCATTAGATTTTATTATATATGCAAAATTTAGTATACCAATTCAAATTTTGATGGATAGCACTGTTAGGGGGAGTCACTTATATTTTTGAAGAAGTTTGTTACTCTCACACATCTATGTATATATCAATTAGGGGGATTTTACGAGTAAGTCAGATAACATCATGTATATATGAAAAGGGGAGAAGGAAAAATAAAATTAGGTATATGTGAATGATGTCAAAGAATAAGAAATATGTATGCACCCTTTATCCTTGATGTGAAAGGGGGAGAAGATTTAGAGAGTAGTTTGGAGAAGACATGGAGAAGAGTTGGTGTATGTTGCCATCAATGAAAAAGGGGAAGATTTTTGGAAGTTTGAAGAGATTTTCATTGGTATGGCTATTGGCAACATGAGCATGATTATATAGAGTGTTTTCATTGATGTCAAAATTATGGTTTGGTTTGAATGAAAGTCTACATTGAGGTAAAATTGGTTGGTGAAGCATGAGTGAGCATGGAGATGGTAATCCAACATGGAGATGTAGATGTTTTTCTCTGATGCAAAACATATATGTTGTATATTCGACTAAGTCCAAAACATAGTTTTTAGTGTACAGAGCATTAGTTTTTTGGTCTGCATTTTTTTACCTTGAGGTATTTTTGTCTACAGTTCTAAGGAAATTTTGGTACATGCTTGAGGACCTTGAATTCAAAGTTTCATTTTTTTTATATCCTTCAGTGCAAAATTTATAGTTGATAGTATATCAGGTTTTTGCATGACAGTGTTGTCAATGCAACATACCTATTTGGAATGGTCTACATTCCATCATGAAATAATATTTGGTTATGCAGATTTTAGGGAGTGTTTATAGGTGTTAGTTGCATCTATGATCCAAGTGGCATGTGTTTTGGAGGTCCTCATGTTAGTTTTTGTAGTAACGGAAAAAGTATCCCTTTTTCACTTAATTTGGGAATAATTAATATTAAAATGAGCCTAATGTTTCCTTGATTTAGTGTTGTAATATGTTTCTCATATTCACATTAAGTGTAGGGCCCTTGTAAATGTCTAAATGGACTTAATTGTGCCTTGTTTAGGGTGTTTCAATGTGTATCTTTACACTTGCACACTAATCTAGGGCTTTATTAATTAATTAAGGTTAATTTTTCTTAATTGGACCCTTTAATTCAAATCCAAGCCTAATTAACTTCAATTTTTGAGAGATAAAACCCGACATTCATAAATTCCATTACACAACACTTAATTTTGGAAGTTGTGTGTCCTAGGTAGGACCTAGGACCCATTCACCACATGGAAAATGGGTCCTCACTTGGTCCTAGGACCCTATTTTCACTTAACACTTCACCTTATCTAATGTGTGTCCTAGGTAAGTGGCCTAGGACCCATTCACCACTTGGAAAATGGGTCCTCACTTAGACCTAGGACCCCTCTTTGAAATATGTTTTTGGTAGTATTTTTATGATTTGAAATCCATAATTAAATGTTAGCTTGTGACATTTGAATTTTAGGAATTAATGTTAAGTTATGTATAAATACAAGGTTATTTCACTATGTTTCATCTAAGAAATTTAAGTGATCTCAATAGTATCTTCACAAGATCATTGATAGAGAATTCAAGAGAAATTTCAAGGAATTCAAGGGAAGATTTGTAGAATATTATTGCATCAATCAAGATTCCAATTTTCATGTTAAAGATGTATTGCATCATACATTTTGTTTGAGCTAATGTGGTGATGTAGCATTCAAGATCTAACAAGCATATCAAAGGCATTGTTTCACATGAAAGTTCATGATCAAGATCTACATTCATTGAGGCCATTTCATGCTATATTTCAAATTTATAAACGGTTCAAATAAGGTGTGGTGAGTTGTGACATTGCATTTTTCATCCATCATTCTTTTATGATTTCATTCATTACAAGGTTTAATTACCAAAATGGGGTTTGACCAAGGAAAACCCCTATTCCCTAACAAACAACAATGTTCTCTTCTCTGATGTGTGATTGCAAGTTTTAGGTTGAAGATCAATTGTAGAGAAAAATTGGAGAAAGTTGTAAAGTTATCAAAGTTGTCACCTTTCTTGAAAAATCACAAAAAATGAACTACAAGATTTATATCTATCTTTCCAATAGCGACCAACTAAAATATGGGAGTGCATACTCAGAGGAAAAAAACCCAAAAACTAATTTTTTGGAGCCCTAGCTAGGACCCATTTAGCATAGGGCCAATCAATCCTTAGTGAGATTTGGAAAAGCACTTTTGGTGAAAGGTACATAACATTTAACTCTTTTTTAGATTTTCATTTTGATTGGTAGTTGGGTTATATTTCATTTATGTTACTCATTTACATATTATAGCACACATTTTGAATGAAATTAGAAGAAATAGGGTGCATCAGATACATTTCATTTTCCTTAAACCCTATTTATCTATGTTTCAATTTGTGGATAATTAGATGGTGTATTTTGGTATTGTCTAACTCGTTGTGCTGACCTAATATGTTTGAGGTAGTGTAGAGTTAAAGGAAGTGTTGATCAATTATGTGGGAGCTATTATAGGTCCACCTTGACCTATTTGGATTAATTACAAGTTTGAATTAAAGCACAAAGCATGTATGCTTGATATTGAGTTGATAATTTATTGTTTTACATGATACATCTAATTAATATGGCCTAATTGATGTTGTAAGTGTTTGTGAATGTAATGGGTATAAATATAAGATCATTTTTGATGTTGAAGAAATGGGATGAGATGCAAAATGTTCTATAGAAAATGTATGATGCAAATTCCTAAGTAGATCATGCGAATGTGATACAAATGTAGAGCAAAGAAAAGTGTTAGAGTAGAGTAATATGAAGTGTGTTGATTTAGTATTTTGAGCTTTAGTGGAACTATATTTCCTGCATATTGTAGATGCATTTGTAGTAGTTCAAATCTTGGTAGTGACTCACCCCTCTCTTCTATTTCTCTTATTCTCTGGATAGTGAGTCCAGTTGGTAGTGAGCCTTTCTGTAATATGTTATGATCAGTTATAATATATTATGAGCTAATCCTCATGGTATTTTTTCCGTTTTTGGGTTTTCCACGTAAAAAAATTGTGTTCATGTGTTATGTTCTTTGATGATTTCTTTCATGGATTCTTTCCTTACTGCAAATTGAATACGATGTGTGGAATGAATGTTTAAATGTTTAAGTGGTTTTATAGAATATTGATTCACCCCCCTCTCAGTATTTCAGGTGTTCAACAAGTACCCACATCATTTGAACCAATTTTTGGGCTTTTGTTATCATTTGATAAGAATCAAATGTTAATTCCTAATTTTATTATATTTTTAAAATTACCACAAAAAGGATAATTTAAGAGCATAATTAGGTTTGGAAACATAGGGGGAGCTAAACCTAGTGTGAAATTGTCAAGGGTGACAATTTATGACACTATATTTAGCCCCACTTTAGTGAGAAAATAAAATTATGCTCATGCTCACACTAAAGTAATTATAAGCCAAGAAGGGTTCTTTTATCTAAAAATTAGAGAGGTAGGATGACATTGAATCTAGGGGATGCACTAGCCCCTAGGATCAAGATCTTACAAAATAGAAATGTAAAGACAAAGGAACACACACACATGAGGTGCAATGAAACATGATAAAGACAAAGCATACACAATAAAAAAACAAAGCTAAAAAATAATAAATTCAAAAATAGTACAAAAAAAATGAAATGTAAAACCACAATGTAAACACAATGCAAACATGAAAAGGGGGGTGTATAACATCATAGAATAGAAAGCTCCATAAAATTATTACTAGGATTTATATCCAATAAATTCATGAACACAAGGGTAGAAAAGTCTGATATTTGCTAGGTGACCCATGAATAAAAGATCACATGATGGTGAAGTCCAATATTCACTAGGTGATCTTAATAAGAAACAACACATGCTAGTGGAGTCTGATATTTACTGGGTGGTTTTGTGTCACGATAGCAAATAAAAACACACATTTGTCATTAGATCAAACAATCAACCTATTAATGCCTGATACAAATTTTAGAGATAAATGGATCCATAGGAGGTGGTTATTATATGTCATGAATCCAAAGGGAGACACTAGTGATTAGTCCAACATCGAGATTATGGTAAATAAAACATCCAATTACATTTAGGTCCAACTTTTATTGGTACAATTATAAAACAAATTGTAGGGTGAATAGAACCATCATGAGCCTTTAACAATACATCTGATTGTTCATAATGATCTTTATAAAGTTCATGCACATACAAGAATTATTCAACGATCACATTCACTACATACATGGGATCAATGAGTATTACCCTTGTGGGTTTATAATTAATTCTATCAATGATGGAAAGAGGACCATCAAGTGAAATAATAGAAACATCAATATACATGAAAGAAATATCAAGGAAAAGATTGGTTTAACCCTTATGAGGTTGCATCTCAATCATGTTAACAATATTGGATATATCATCTTCTTAATTATCAATTTGTTGGACAAAATTAGTTGAGTGACTTGGTAATGGGTTTATAAATATTTAAAGTTTTGATTAGGTGGTGCAAAATAATTTATTTCCTTTGTCATTTACACTAGATAACTGGATGATATTTTAATTGATAAGGTCTTGCAGTTGGTGCATAAGATGCATACATATTTCTATATCATGTCAAGGTATATGATGTTATTGAAAAAAAGCTTTTGCATTATTTTTTGGTGGTAATGATTTATTTGTGTCAATTGGTCTAATTAGAGGAATTTGAATGATATTCTTGTTTAGCAAATACAACATAATAGCATGGAGTGAATTGGTAAATTATGAAAAAAACCTATATCTTGGCCTAAATTGATATGATGTATATGCAACAAGAAATTGTGTTTCAATGTTATTATAAACTTTCGAGGTGTTTATTTTTATAAAGTTTTTTTTTTCTTAAATGCTTGATAGTTATTTGAGGTATGACTCCATACCAGGACTGCTAGGAGCTAATAAAGATGTACCTTCATATTGGCTAATAAATATTTGATAATCATTAAGGGTCATACATAGATATTTAAATGAAGGATATTTCATCAACAATATCTTATCTCTAATGTTAGGTTGTGACTTTGCAATAAAAACTCTTTGTATATCAACATATGAAAGGTTATAATAGATTTGTGAATAAAGAGCTTGATATCATCCTATAAAATCACCTTCTCTTTAGGTCCTTGTTTACAATAGATTAAATTTTTTAATGTAACTTGAGGTCCAATGTTTGCTTGAAAATGTTGAAGGAATTCATTAACAATTTGTGGAAATGACATAAATGAGCTATTACAAAGTGAAAAAAACAATCTAAGGCCATATCCTTCAATGATCCTGGGAAAATTTAACTAAGAGAGAATCTTCAAGAATGAAATTCACTACATAGAGTTGTAAAATTTGATACATGATTATTGGGATCTCCTTTACCAATATACTTCTCAAAGTGAGGTTTCTCAATGTTTTACAATATGGGTGTATTTAGGATAGAAAATGACAATGAACTATGTGTGAGGTATGTTTGATGGTTCACATTGGATTGACCTTGGTTCATGTTTGAAATTTGATGTTGCAATGATGTCATAATTTTCAAGAGTTGGTTTATCACAAGATTGTTTGGTGATATATTTTGATAATATTAAATATGGTAAACTATTGTTCATGATTGATGGGTTATTGTTTTGCATACTTATAAGAGGTGAAGAAAATGGGTGTATTGTAGGTGAAGGGAGAAATATATAAGGATTCCCACAAGAAAACCCTAAACTAGAGTTTAGACCATTACTATGTTGCATGTGTTACATTGGTGGTTGCCATTGCACCAAAAGATTGACCTGTCAATGCTTGATACAACCACCAAATTTATATAATATCCATAGGAGGCGGTTAAGCCATGTCACAAACCCAAGTGTCATGCTGGAGAAGGAAGACCAAGGGACACACCACCTTGCAACAATCCCCCCCAACACAAGCGAGGGGTTTGAACCTGTGACCTTAGCTCTGATACTAATTGTTACATTGGTGGTTGCCATTGCACCAAAAGATTGACCTGTTAATGCCTGATACTGCAAGATTTATGTAAGATCCATAGGAGGTGGTTAAGCCATGTCAAAAACCCAAGCACTGTGTTGGACAAGGAAGAATAAGGGACACACCATCTTGCAACAACATGGTGGGTACTAAAACTAGAGGGGTAAAAGTAGGAATAAAAGGCATGGTCATAGGAGATGAAACTTGTTTTCCTAGTTGACTTTGAGCATTAGTAAAGGCTTGGGTGCATCTAGCTACTATAGGAATATCAAAATCTACTATCTGAGCTAGGTTGTATGCAACAATTCTATCCCTTGTGAATTATTTATTAGATTCCCAAGTTTAACCACTAGAGGAACTATTTCTCTAGCCAAATAATTGATACTTAAGTATTGTTGAAGGCCTTCTAGGTCTTTGTCCAATTGTTTAATTTTATCCTTAGGGATATGAGAAACAACAATCTCTAAGTCCACATAAATGTTAGGCGACAAACAAGACATAGGAAATATCAAATTAGTCCATGAAAATTAAAGATATATTGAGTAGATGTAACTCAATGAAAGAGTTATAAGACCTAGGCTTAATACCAAATGTGATTGCAACATGAGAAGCTATAAGTCTAAAACTTTGTCTCACAAGGGTATTATATATGGGACACTAGGTCATGAAGCTCATAAATTTATTACAAGATTCAAAACACTTGAGTGTTCATATGATGAAGAAAAGAAAATGATCGTGATAGAAACTAAAATAATTTCCATACACAAAAATCAAATTTGCACAAAAATCATAGAGACAAAGCTGTGATTGAAATTTGGCCAAAAATTAGTTGGACAATGGTAGTGGTGCCCAATATTTTTGATTAGCGTAAAATAGGTTTTGAGGGGGACCTGAAACCCCTTACAAATAGAAGAAAAAAGGGACTAGAAGCCCCACCAAAAAGATAGCTTCCCTATATTAAAGGTGTAAGTTTTTGACAAATTTGAAAATTTAGAAATGACTTACAATGTTTAAGGATCCAAAGTTGCAGAAGTTCAGGTATGGATGCAAATTTTTTTTTGGAAATGCAAAAAACCTAATTTCTCTACAAGAAACACAACCATACATAAAGTTTTATGTTATTAAAGTGATGCAGTATGTTCCAAAGATAATTTATAGATATTAAAATTCTATAATTGATATAATTTTTCTTGAAAATGCTGAAAATTAACACTTTTTATCTTTTGAAATATAAAGCACTATGTAAATCTTTACTTTTTAAATGTTCTTCACTAAAATATGCATGCACTTTTCACAAATGTAAAAAACCTAATATTGCAATCAAATTTCAAAATAATAAACTTAAGATTTTTGAAGGTTTTACAAATGTAACAAGTGTCTGGTTCACCTAAAATGTGATGCAAGAAAAAGTGATCTATGGTCCAAATCACACTTTCTCCTACATTACATTAGAGAGAACCAAAATTGATCACACACACCCACTTGGATACTAACCTCAATGGAAGAGCCATAATGGTGGATCAAGGTTTTTGGTTCTTTCTTTGGAGGAAATGGGGGTTTGATGTTGATTAAGGACTTATTTGATTTGATTATGCAAATGTATGTCTAGGTCAATTTTAAAGTTACAAAAAAATGATATGAATACAAAAAATTGCAAAACTAAAAGAAAAAAATGGCAACAGAATAGTAGATTGCAAAGATAGAGGAACCTAACATAGAAATTATGGTTCAACTTGCTTAGAAAAAGGTGTTACCACCATAATCCTGAGAATGAAGATTTCATAAAGCAACAAACAAATCCTAGAGTGTCTCAATTTGTAGGTTCTTCCTTTCTAGAATTTAGCTTCTAAAATTCATTTTCTAATGATTAATTCCACTTGTCCTAATTTATTGAAGTATGGAGCTTCAATGATTGTTCTTGTAATTAGATCTTTAATCTTCTCTTGAATCCACTTCATATCTATCACCCACACACAAGAGAGGGGAGAAAGAGTTGTGTTGTATAGGGGCTTGCCTAAGTCAAACCTAGTTTTTGTGTTTCTACATCCATAACAACTATGATGATGTAAAGAGTTCTTACTCTTAGTCAGGTAGATGAAAAATGAATACAATGAATGATAAATTGACAAGTGATGCAACTTACCACTTAGATATACTTTCCTTGATGGACTAAAGTCATCGTACTTATCTCGTCCAAGGAGAATTGGTTGCTTGATTGAAAATCCTACAAGTTTTAGTACTCACAAAATAAATGAACAAAAAACATACATAAACTAACATATGAACTTGATGCATTGCAAACATGAATCTTGACTGATAATAGGTGTTTTAAACTTTTCTTATTTTTCTCTTGATTATTTTCTAGGATGCTAAATTGATATTCAAATTTCCTTCTAGATTGCTTAGCATTTCAAATGGTGAAAAAGTCTTGTATTTATATGCATTTCTTGATTTTTTTTCAAAATTGATTATCAAAAGCTGACAATTGAGATTAGATTTGTAAATATAAAAATATTAAAAAATAATTTCAAATTGATCCACAATAGGTTAGATGATGGCAGTACCCACATCATCAAAACCAATTTTGGGGCTTTTGTTACTATTTGATAAGCATTAAATGTTAATTCCTAATTTTATCGCAATTTCATAAAAATAACCATAAAAAGGACAATTTAAGAGCATCATTAGGTCTAGGAACATAGGGAGGAGCTAAAACTAGTGTGAAATTTTCAAGGGTGACAATTTATGACATTACAATATAAGACACAAGATTGAGAATGATCTATGTTAGATGTAATGTGTCCCAAATTTGGGTGTCCTATAAAACATGTAGGTTGACCTAAATCTAGTAGCAAAACAATAGGTAATGAATAAATCAATGTGGTTCTAGTTGAAGGTCTCTAGATAGTCCCATATTATTTGGGAATATGCTTAATTAAACATTGCAAGTCTTGGAATAGTGTTGCAAACTTCATATGATGAACTGTGTTGATTGTGAACTTGAAGATGATTCTAATATTAATAATTTTTTGTAGATTGATCCAAAAATTCTAAAATGTAGGTAGGATGTGTGTAAGTTGTTATAGAAATCTGATTCTCTATTACAAGATGAAATGAGATTATGTAGTGAAATGTACTAACCTATATTAAAATTTTCTTGCTTCATCATATATTTATTTTGCATCAATCATCTCAACTATCTCAATTCTTTTGCATTAGTGATGTTAAAGTCCTATCTCTTTCTCTAGTATTGGGATATGAATAAAAAACCTTACAATCCTAATGTTTGATTTATTAATTACTTTTATGTTTATTTATTATGGCATCTTAGAAAAATACATCCCACCTCGAGTGAAACTATGTATCACTTCTATTAGGTAATTTATAAGTCTCACTTAATGTCATGGAAGTTTCTAAATATAATTATGCCATTTCGAAGGTGTAAAATGTGTCATTATAGAAAAGAGTATGAAGAGAGAAAGTCAAGTGTGAACAAGGAAAAAATTAATGGGGTACTTTTATAAAAAGGTAAATAAGGCCAAAATAGAGAGCCCAAGTTGGAAAATAAAATTTCCATTTAACATTCAATTATCTTAGCTAATTTTGGGTGTTGGATTTTATGCATGATTTTAGTGCCTACTATAACCCACATTTTTTAGAAGATGGTTTAACAAAAACACATGGTTTTCAGTTTTAGTTTTTTCTATATATTGAATGCTCTAAATGTAGGTGTTATCATATATTTATAAGCACCATTATGCTACCAAAATATTTGAAAATTTTATATTATCTCTTGTGAAGGCTTGAGCATGCAATTGTATTGTAACCATTATTGATTTTGTGAGTATAGCCAATTTAGGATTTAGATATTATATTTTATTCTAAGAGGATTATTTGTTGGAATGTGGTTTTCTATCCATTTGGTTTCCTTTTAGGACTCTTTTCACATTATCTATTTAAGTTTACTTAGGGAATTCTTAGAGGATTTAGTTTTTGTATCTCAAGTCATAAGATTAAGACACATATCATAATCTTGTGCTATCCTATATATCTCACCCTTTCTCATGTATAAAAAGTTTTATAATTTCATATAATTTAGTATGTTATATATTTACATCCATTTATAGAATAGATGCATCTTTTCATGTTGGGTCTCTTTGGTGCTTTCATTGAAACTCCTTAATCTTAGGTGGATTTCTCCATACCCAAATTTCACATGGTAATAGATCATTCTTTACCAAATATTACATGGTACTAGATGATTAATAGTGTTGTAGGTCCCAAATCCCTAAATACAAGTAGCTCTTTGAGTGTCAGTGGTATCAAACCAAAAGAAACATGCATCTAACTTATGATCAAGTTAGCCAACTTTAGACTAATTTACTAAGATTTATAAAAATTTCTTCCACTTTAGGCTCAGCTAGAACCAAGGGGATTCCCTAGAGGTATCTTAAATAGGGTTAAACATGACATAAAAATAAATAAATCAATACACTACTGCTATATTACTTAGTGTATATTTGACACAAAAAATTATCACTAGTCCAAGGACTAAACTAATACTATAGCCTTTATTAAGCTAATAAACACATCACTATAATAGTAGGATGTGAGTATGCACAACACGACTCTCCAAGATGAACCTTATAATGTTGAATCATGAAGTGTATGAAAACTAACTCCTACTTCTAAACTATTGGTGAATAATGTTTTAAGTTTTAGTGCATGGAGGATCCTTGATTCTAAAATCAATGTATATACATTGAGTTATAGAGTCCAAATACACCAATAATCAAAATACATCAAAATCAAAAGGAATATGACTTATACATATGCACAAATACACCATAAATAATGATAAAAAATAAATAAATATTCTTAGTTATCCATAAAACTATATAAATCCACATGCAATTAAGAAGCGATCATTACAAAGCTTAAAATATATTATAATGTTCTCTCATTCATTAAATATTTATTACTTTCATACCAAAAAATTGGTAAGAGGAAACCTTGAGATAGAATTTCCTCAAAAATTCAAGAATAGAACCATGGAGACATCTAGCTACAATAATATTTTATAATATTAACATGCTTTAGATTTACAAAGATGATACTCTAATGGTGACTATATAATTTATAAGTGTTGAAAACCTAGATGCTCCTTTAGATTTTAGTCACATGGACAAGAGAAATGATTGATAATTTATTTGGAAGATAACTAAAATTTATATTATTTCATTTGGGTGCCTATTTTCTTATAAAATTTAATTTAGAACCAATTATCTTTAATATAGCTTGATAGGCAAGTTGATATCCCATAAAATCTATGAGATGAATAGTGTAGATTAGGCACAAGGAACATTGATATTGTAACAATCTAACTCATACAACATAGTAAATACTTTGGTTTTTAACCTTGAAGTAAATAATTGCATTTCCTTAAAAAAGGGATGTAATTTTTTTTGTTTCTAACACCATTTTTTACACTTTCATAATTGAAAGAATAAAACATTTTGAATCTGAAATAATATTATATTTCAACTTGCAAAAGAAATACATCTTTCCAATAAAATTTCATACATGACTAACAATCGAGTAAACAAATTTATAATTTAAAATATAGTTTCAAGGTCAAGTCTTCCATCTCTAGATAAATCTTCTGTTGTACAAGCCTCGATGTTGTCATCTACAAGAGGGAGAGCATCACCCAAGTGCTTTACCTCCAACCACAGGGTGGTGGTCCCCCACACACCTTCCAACTGGAAGTGTCCCTACCTTTCAATGAAGAGTATAGACTAAGGAATCCATAGTATGCCCTCTGAGTCTCTAGTGTTGTGTCCTACATAACCAATTCAGTGATACAACTATAGACTTCTCTAACTAGTATGACACTATAATGTAGAAAAATTTACATGTTTACATTTTCACACTATGTTTGCATCCCCTTTATTAATTCTTCCAATTATGCATTCACAAGCCTAATTATAACCCACATTTAATCAATGCATACACTTAATTACACATCTTGGAAAATGTGTGTTCTAGGTTTAGGGCCTAGGACCCATTCTCCCAAGGGTGAATAGGCCCCCCTTAAGTTTATGAACCCATTTTTAATATGTTTTTAGCAACATTTTAATGATCTAAATGTAAGGAAACTTGTAGGCATTGTATGAAAATTTCCATAAAACCTAAAAGAGATAACAGTGAAAATAAGTGATCAAGAATCCAGATACAAGAGAATAGACAACATACCCATCAAAGATGACACAAGACATACCCTAGAAAAACCCTCAAGAAAGAAAAACACAGCCTCCAAAAGCATCCACACTCCATCATATTAATCAGCCATGAAGCAAATACAAGAGTTACAATGAACACTTCTAAAGCATCAAGTCCTCCAATGCATTCCCATGTATTCAAGCATGAATCCACACATCCCATGCCATGCTTCACAAATACACTCTCAATAAGACTCAATAATAATAACCAAACCACTTAGCCAACCTAAACCACTACACGTGTTTTATTTTATAGAGACAAGCTCACACATAATATAACTAGTGGAAGGTGAAACCATGTACCACAAAACCATGCGAATACAAAACCACTAACCCATTATTTAATATTGGGTACAAAGACATCACATTATTTAATATTTCCCCAATATTAAATTATTAGCACATGTCTCCCATATGATAAATAATAATACAATGTTACAATACAAAATCAAGCAGGTCCCTAGATAATTACCTAGTGTGATTAACAACACCAAGGTGTATCACAACTAAATAATTATTTAATTACAAAAATATAATAAATCATTTTATGCAATGGTGTACAATATCATATCCCAACCTTATTCCACTTGTTGTATACATTTCATAAGGGATCAATACATGAAATACATCATCATAGCCATCCATGAAATCACATGAATGTGTAACATGCCCTTGTGCTCCATCAAGATACCTGCAATAAGAACAAAGTGACCACCATCTCAAGCAAGAACTCCTCTCATACTCCAACATGCCACCCATGGAAGAAAATGAACAAGAAAAGGTGAATATGCACCAATCCATGAGCACAAGCATCAAATCCAAGTGATAAAAAAGGCTCTAACCAAATTGCTATCAATTGAAAAACCCACATGATTGGAAATAAAATCCACAACACATGCTAATACATCCAACCATCCATACCTCCAATGTATCAATACATCTATAAACTCATGCTAAGAACATATGCAACCTGTAAACTGCAACCAAGCTCCCTGTATCAAACTTTTTAGTGAAGAACATACATATGCAGGAACTCCCACTGCATAGGTAATGTCAAAGAATATAAAGTCTACCAACCAACACTATCCATCAAGGTGTGATAAGTAAATGAAAGCATGAAGTACCAAGAACAATAACAATGATCCACACATACAACCCAAGAGCTGCATAAACTCTCACAACATGTTGCCACCATTCTCCAAAAAGCATGAACATCCAAGGAGAAACCATGAAGAGAGAAACCTATAAACCATAATGTCCTCCTACCAAAACCTCAAAAGTGTATTACTGTGTCAAGTATGATCTCCTAAACAACCCCAAATGAAAAGCCCCAACAACATCCATAACACCCAATCTCATAGATCAAGTACAACATATGAATCAATGCAACAATGCCAACATGGATGTAAGCCTCTCTAATCAAGAAGATTAAACTCATAGGAACAATCCCCATAATTGGAAATCAGCTCATAAACCATCTCCTAACAATTTTCATCAAAGAATGATATCATAAACTCAAATGCACAAGGAGATAACCATTATATAATATCCCTCAAAATGAATCCTCCAGAACTAACTATCCATAGCTCAAGATCCATATCTATGAAAGATAAATAATCATAAACTCATGCTAAACCATCCTCAAATGAGTATCCATAATCAATCACCATGAATCAACTTAATCCCATGAGAAATCAAAGAACAAAACATAACACATCTAAAATATATAATAGGAGAATACCTCTCAAATCATAAATTGTCAAGTAGACCAAGAGTGGGCAATGAGAATGCTCCTCCAGGACAACCAAGCTATCATGACTCACTCCAAGAACACTCTCCTATATCAGTCTATAATCAAATCATGTCCATATCTAGGTGAAAGGCCCTCGATCTTCTTGTTGAAACCTCCAAAGAGTAACCATCTCAAGAAAATGTATCTAATCACAAGAGAAATCCAACCATCACCTATGTCTCCAAGTATCCATGAGTACCTATAACCAATCAATCCATGCAAAACTCCAAATGCAACATATCACCATCATGAAGTAATTAGGAAAATGATCAATGTACCCAATACAAAGAGAACCACATATGATCAATTTCAAAGCTCCAACAATGCATCAGGAACATAAACATGACATCCATGATCTAACCATCTCCTCCTAGGAGATCACATGCACCACAACATATATATAAACATCCTGGTCTCAAGAGAACAAGTACCATGCCAAACTCTAAACTAGTATCAAGAGTAAACCATGACATAATAACACACTCTAAACTAAGAAAAAATAGCCACAATCACATGAAGATAATCATACTGAATGATGCATCCACATCACTACCAAAAACTCCCACTAAACAATGGTGCGAGCTACACATGGCATCATGACAACCATCCTCTCCATGAAGATCATACAGGTTTCCACACACTCAATTGCAATATCAGTAACATACAAGTGAAACCAAGATCTCCAAGCCAAGAAGAAACATACCATTGCCAACAAACCATCATAAATATATCCATGAACACCAATCCATCACTATCAAAATCTCCTACTGAAAGTGTATAACCAATGAATGTAACAAGCTATCATGACATTGTGATAACAATATCTTAATGAAGATCAACCAAAGAGTTCCCTCCCACAATCAAAGAACTCAAATGTAGCATGAGCTCCCCAATAAGAAAGAAAAGTAAACCATGATCCTCATACCAAGAAGATACACCACCACAACCTAAATTAGAATCCAATCCAACATCACCAACAATGAACCTGCATAAACCATCATGACATGCCAAATTCTCTAAAGCATAAGAAACATCCATGGGTGATCCCACAATAGTAGTTTACACTTTCTAGGAGATCTTGATTTTTGCTGAAATCACATATTTTTAGAAAATATAATGATTTAATCCTTGAAAGTTTCCATTTAGAGGATTCCAATTGAAGAGGGTTTGATCAAACCACCTTAGATCAAACTCTCTTGGATAGAACCCCACTAGTTTTAAATCATACCTATAATAGAGTCTCCTTTATGCCTATCAAAATGCTGATAAAAAATCACTTTTGATTTACCTTTTGGGGGATCAAATTAATTCATTTAGAATTTTATTTTTGTAATTATGTAGTCATTATTATAAGCTTCCCAAAGAGTATAATTTTAAATAAATTTAATTTGATTATTATATTTATTTTTGATTTCTTGTGAATGTAGGTTTTTAATTGAAAATCAAGCTCTTTATTCTTCACATGTGGAAAAATAGCATATTATAAAAAAAAAATCTGAAAAATATCTATCCACTAGATATTGATGTCCTTGATCCACAAAAAAATAAATTGAATTTTGATACATACAAAAAAAATTATGTTTTAGCCAACAAATCATGCCTAAATTATAACTGGTTTGAGTTTGAAAATTAATTATGAAAATAATATTCAATGAAATGCTATGAAACCAATTCCATGCACTAGATATCATAGTTATGAATCTAAATTCGAAAAAAATATAATTTTATCCTTCATAGAAAAAAAGTTGTGTTAGGAGTAACATCACTCTTTAAAAATGGTGTTTACTATTAAAAACTAGTTTTCAAAGGAGATGGAAAATAAGTGCAATTTGATTATAAAAATTCTAAAAAATATATATTTAGAATCTACAAAAAAAATGTCACAAATGACTAGTTTACATCATCTTCAAATTCCTCATGGTTTAGCCTCTATAGGAGCCTGAAAGTGAATATTTAGTTAAAAAATTAAGTTTAATGTCCATTTTGGCCAAAAATTGTAAACCAGTATTGTGGGATCACTCCCATGACACCATGATCACCACAAATGTACCAACAACTCAACCCAACCGTGTCCACATATTTTCATAACACAATCAACTGCATAGGTCTCACATCATGACTGTACCTAGTAATAACATCTCACCTCCTTAACATGACATCATAACCAGCAAACCAAGTGACTAAACCAAGCCACCAAAACAGAGAATGCATCAACACTAAAATATCTATGGGCATAAATAACCCATGTCCAAGTCATAGGTGCAACAAGTAAGTATAGACCGCCCACAATGCTACAAAACTTGTAGATACAACATTGAAGCATACAAATCCAACCAAACTAATAACCATATTTGGAGACACGTAGAATATACCGATTGACATTGTGCATCTGATCTTGACTACTAACATCATTTCATCTTGAATCATCCCTCAGTCTAACCATTTAATCAAATCTCCTTATTTGATTAAATTCATCAATATTCCTCCCCTAATTAAATAAACCAGTTATTTAATTAAGTCTCTCTCTTTTGTTAATTAAATCAATCCATTTGATCTAATTATCCCTATTTAATTAAATAATTAATTTTATTTGATTAAATCTCTAAAGTCTATCTATTAAATTAAATAAATTAAAACCTTATTTGATTTAATCTAACACCATCTCTTTTAATTAATTAAATCAAATCCTTATTTAATTATTCTCTTATCATATTCCTCTCTTATTTGATTTAAATAAATCCATAAATTTGAGTCAAATAGGTCACATCATCTAATCTCTCATTAAATTAATTAACCCTTGATTAATTTAATCTCTTGTCATGTCCCATCCTCTAGATTTTGTAAGTTGCACATGAAAATAGATTTAATTCATTTATTAAATCTCTATTTTCCTCACAAGGCATCTTTTGAAATATTCTCCAAGTTTGAATTAAAAAATTCCAAGTGGACATGTACATCCAACAAGGCAATAACTCCATCTTACATGTCCTTTTCTTTGATCCAAGTGGCATTTATTGCATTTTCCATTCCCTCTTACAAGTCATTTAACCAAATTTGAAATTCAAAAATAAGCATTTATTGGCACAATCCTCAAAACTTGCACATCCTCCTTCCACTCATAGATTGACAAGTGGCATCTTGCCATTAGATGAATGTTAGTCCCACATTGCTCAAATTTGGACATTCATCCATCTTTGCATTCTATAAATAAAGAGCTCATATCCTCATTTTATCATCCACAAATTATGCAAAGTTATTATGCTAAAATATTTAGCCATTTCCATCAAATATCATTGAATCATAGCTAGGTTATGCAGGTTTTTAGCTTGGAGCATTCATCCTTCATCAAAAAAGTGGATCAATCATCAACACATCTTCAACATATCAATCTTGCATCATAGGAAAGGGAAAATTTTCACATCAAATTGGCACCAATTTCCCCATGGGATCATGAGTTTGCACATTTATATTAGGATTCAATCTATTTTGTTCTTTTCATTGTGTTCTTCATTGTTTATTTTCCTAATTTGAGTTTTGTAAATGGATTTCATGGAGAATCCTCATTCTTGCTTGCAATCTCTAACTTAATGTGTTTGTTCTCATTGTTTTGAAGGTATTTGGATTGGGGTTCTCACAATATCAAAAAGTGAATATTTTGAGATGTACAATTGAACATATAATAAATCCAACATCAAATTTCCCAGATTTGACAATCCATAAGCTCATAGATTTTCATTGACTATTCTATGTCCAAAATCTAACTTTGTATGCACCTGATATCACCTCTTGAAGCTCAAATAGAACACCTGACTTCCAACAAGTAAAACACTATCAAAACTACTAAATCTAAAAAAATATCTGGCACCACAATGTAGAGCTTTGAGTCACCTTTCCAACGAGTCTAAGAAATTGAAAAACAGAGCACCTAAGAGAAATTTATGCCCCTCGGAAGTAAAACAACAGTTTAAACCCAAGGAAAAAGTTTTTTAGCCACCCATGGTGCCTAGGTGGTGGCACCACCCGGGTAGTGCCACTCCCCTAGTGGTGGAGTGGTGGTAGACCTGAAATTCCATTTAAATCGAATTAATTCTCTGAATATAAGCATTTTATGTAGTCAACCTTTTATATTTTTATTAGGCTCCTCTTATTTAAATTCACCAGTGGTTTTCAATAATAAAAGTGGATATAATAAAAAGGTTTTTAATAATTTTTAAGAATTTTAAAGTTTTATTTAAAATCCCCATAGGGGATGGCAGTCGACAGTAGGCCAGGCCTTGCTGACAGACTTGCTAGATGGTATTGCATTAGTAGGGCTAGATGGTATCGATCGATAGGGTTGTTGGCCCCTGTCATATAGGGTACGACTACATGGGGGTCCAACCCCCTAAAGCTTTTAATTTTTAAAAAAAAAAATTTCAAAAAAAAAAATCAAAGTTGAAATTTTAAATTGACATTTTTCTATTTTGATTTTTTTTAAAAAAATATTTTAACTTTTGGATTTTTTATTTTGCAGGGTACGACGAGAATTTTTAATAATATTTTATTTTCTACAAAATAAACTTGATGACCATACAACAACAAAAAGGGGGATTTTACAAAAAAAAATTACATTTTTTTCCAACAACCAAAATATGACAAATTTTATATCAAAATTCATCTCTTGGCCAACCTGAATCCAACCATGAGGTCCATTTTGTACCAAGAGGTCATTTTTCCACAAAATCCCCATTAGAATGCTCAACCAAGAAACCCTATTTTTCCCTAATTTTTCCACACCCCAAATCTACAAATAACCCATCATAATAGCAAACCCAAAACCCTTAGATCTGTAATAAACAACCTATAAAATCTTCATATCTTGCCTTGTCTTTCGTTCTCTCACGCATTGCATAGATTTAAAATTAATCAACATTTTATCAACCTAGGGTTATAATAAAAAATCTCCAACCATGAAAGCTTTGATACCACTTGTAAGGAAACTTGTAGCCAATGTATGGCAATTTCCACATAACCCAAAAGAGATAACAATGCAAATAAGTGATCAAAATCCACATGCAAGAGAATAGACAACATACCCATCAAAGATGACATAAGATATACCATAGAAAAAACCTCAAGAGGGAAAAACCTATCCTCCAAAAGCATCCATACTCCATCATATTAATCATCCATGAAGCAAATACAAGAGTTACATTGAACACTTTTGAAGCATCAAGTCCTCCAATGCATTCCCATGTGTCTGATCATGAATCCACACATCCCATTCCATGCTTCACAAATGCACTCTTAAGAAGACTCAATAATGACAGCCAAACCACTTAGCCAACCTAAACCACTACACGTGTTTGCTTTTATAGACACAATCTCACACATAATACAACTAGCGGTAAGATGAAACCATGTACCAAAAAGCCACGTGAATACAAAACCACTAACCCCTTATTTAATATTGGGTACTAATACATCACATTATTTAATATTTCCCCGGTATTAAATTATTATCACATGTCTCCCACACAATAAATAATAATATAATGTTACAATACAATGTCAAGTGGGTCCCTAAATAATTACCTAGTGTGATTAACAACACCACCAAGGTGTATCACAACTAAATAATTATTTAATTTCAAAAATATAATAAATCATTTTATGCAATGGTGTAACACACCATATCCCAACACTAAATTCAAATTGCAAAGGTCGTCTTATGGTGTTTAATTATTAGGTAATTAAGGAAACATCTATAAATACAAGGTATTTTTATCAATTCAAATCTAAAAAACTTTATGCAAGCATTACAAGAGCATGTGGGAAAGAGACATTGCACAAGCCATCTGGTGGTGTCATTGATGGAAACCCTAGTCAGTAATCCTATCCACACTTTAGTATTTGCTTGTTCTAGAAGTCAGATTGAAGATATGTGTTAAACTGTCAAAGCTAAAACAAGGCATCCGATAGAGTTGTGTACATTGATCCATCTATAATTTCCTATTATCATTTTGTGTTGTGGATCTCAGAAAAATTATTTTGATGTATGAAATTTTTTATCCTTGAATCTTAGGGCCTTGTATTGATTGGTGTGCAAGTTAGAAGATTTGGTTTGTTGATTTTCATTCTAACAATGTAAAAAGGCTGACAGGGTGAGTGTAGTGCATGTTGCAGATATTCAAGGCGTAATTGTTTAAGGTGTTTTATGTTTGAGACATGTTTTTTGGGTCATCACTATGTTTTGGCCGAAATTGGTTGGTTCACTTTGATAATTGTTTATGGAATGGGCTGACAGTTTGTACATGTTTTATATTTTGTTGAAGCTGACATGTGGTCAATGTAATCTCTTATTGCAGATATATATAATCAATTGTTCATATCATTTTGTAGTGTGTTGTGATATGATGAAAAATTCAAAAGGAATATAGATTGATTGTGCACAATTTCACTTGCACATAACAAATATTGGTGATTCAAATTAAAGCATATAGATTTTCATGAATAGTATCAGACAAAGTGTGAAGAATGTTGTCAATGTGCTTAATCGAAACTATACTCAGGAATTAGCAGATGCTAATTTTATAGTTCATCTACTCCATTTGTATATATATGATTGTAAGATAGTGAGTCTTCTTCTGGGCAGTAAGCCTTTTTGTATCTGAGCAGTGAGCTCTAGGTAGTGTGCCTGAATGCATGTGCATTCCCCATTTGTAAACACTTATTTTGAGTATACTCATATTCTGGACTAGCTTCCACTATGGTTTTTCCCATAACAGGGTTTCCACATAAAAAAATCCTTGTGTTATGGTTTTGTGGTTGATTGCCTTGTGTTCTTGCATCTTTCTTTTTGTTCAATGCTATAAATGGTTTAGAGATCAAGTTAATAAAGCTAAATTTTGCATAACACTGATTCACCCCCCTCTTAGTGTTCCTTGATTCCAACAATTGGTATCAGAGCCTAGTTCCTTAGAAGAAGTTTAATAGCTCGGGGAAGATCCAAGAAAGTGATTTAATGGATTATGACAGTCTTCAACAACAAATTTTGGTGGCACTAGATGATCTTGATCAATCCAAATCTGAAGTCCAGGAATTGGAAGAAAGCCTCATGAATGCTGAGAAATTCATTCAATCATTGAAAGATCAAATTAATAAGTCCAAGGAAAAGAGAAAGGATCTCTATGATCAACTCAAGCAAAAAGAAAGAAAAAGCATGAAAGATGAACACCTTAGTCAGGCCTTGAAGGAAAAGATAGAAGAATGTGAAAGCTCACTAGAGATAATGCTATCCTAAGGCATGGAATGGAATCTATTGTGATGAGGATGACCAAGGAGAGTGAAGATAAAAAGAGGAATGAAAAGAATCTTACTCAGTCCTTGAAATAAAAATTTGAAAAATGTAACATAATTAATGATGGATTCAATCAATTAGAGCTTGAATTGCAACAATCCAGAAACAATGAAGAAGAGCTTAAAAGACAAATTGTTATTCTCAGAAATGAACTTGCTACTACAAATGAATACAAGGAGAAGTTCAAGATTAGCTTAACAAAGCTTGATGAACTCATTCAAAGTCAGAAGACTGGAAGTGACAAGTGAGGTTTTGGATATGAGAAAGGAGAAAGCTCTGGAATTTTTCAAAGGAAATTTAGGCAAGAAAATCAAATGAACAAAGATAGAAGGTATCTGGCAAGACAACCCAATGCTCAAAAGTTCAATGGATACTATTTTGTTTGCAATAAACTTGGTCATATGGCTGCTCAATGTAGAAGTAGAATGAATTCAAGTGGTCCATCATTCTATAGTCACTACTTCAATTGCAATAAGTATGGTCATAAGTCAACTAAATGCAAAAATATGTCAAACAAGTCTTTCAATAGAAATTTTAGATGTTATACTTGCAATAGATTTGGCCATATTGCCAAGTACTGTAGATGAATAGAAAATCAATGGAATAAATGGTTTGGACAAAGAAATTTCATGTGCTATAATTGTAACAAATCCGGTCACATTGTAAGATTTTGTACAAGTAGGAAGGGTCCAGTAAACAAAGAGAAAAATATGCAAAAGAATGATAAGGGAAAAGGAAAAGTTACTACAAATGAGATCAAGAATCAAAAGAAGAATACATGGGTGAAGAAGAAATGTGCTTCTAATGTAGGAAATTAATCCACACTAGAATCTGGTGTTGGAAATTCCTCCAGGAATTAGTTTATGGCCTCTAGCTTAAAGGGGAGCTCTCAGGAAAATATTTTAACCCCCTTTTCGGTAGTTGGTATTGGGATGTGGCAGATTGCAATGATTGCATTAATGATCTACAAATGTCTTGGGATCTCTTGTGGAGTAAATTTATGCACAATTGAAGCTCCATAGAAGAATTTTCTTTCACAGTCTATGAAAATAGGGTGTAAAAAAGACCTAGGGAAAAATAATTTATTGTGATAAAAGGTTACTTCTATTCCTCATTTGTCACATTGCATTTCGAGAAGAAGAAGTTTGGAAAGATTTGCAAGTGAATTTTGGTGAGATATAAGTCTAAAGGTGATTCAACGATCAAACCCTAATCTGGTGAAAGGTATTTATTTGCAAAACTTGTGAACTTGAATTTTTTTGAAATGACTACTCCATTGGTTGTTGATATTAAGGATAGACCTCACCCAAAATTCAAATGGAACCCATTCAAATCCATTGAGATAGAACCATTAGGTGCATTTTCTTCCATTCCATATGTTGTTTTGCATATTGAAGATATTAGGGCATATATTCATGAGAATATTGAGGAATTAGGAAGCTCCCAATTGTTAAATATATACACAAATCACATTGTGGGAGAAGATCTCTATGTAAGGCCTGAATTTAAGACTTTGGAGGAGAAGAAGTTCACACAAATTATGAAGTTTCCCATGTTCAACGAAAATGACTGGGTCTGATACATGCTGAGTCAAGTGCATGCCGAGTTCATGTGGTTGAATCAACCCTTCAAGATCATAAGAGAAGCTATAAGAATTGTTATAGGTTTGAATTCATTTAGTGGGTTTCCCACATTGAAAGCTATGAAGAATCAAACAGTCATTGATGCAACCAGTTCCGTTTTCAACAAGAGAGGCATGAAAATTAATGACATCATTGAATTAGATGTAAAGTTTGCATCTATGATTATTGGATATAAAATCTATCACTCTAGCTGGGATAACTCTGTATCTGGTACTACAATCTATGCAACTTATCAAATGGTCAAGGAGAATGCTGAATATGACTTATGTGAGTTACTCCAAGGCTAGATAATTGAAAATCTTGGTAAAATGAAGGACATGAAGAACTCTTTCAAGTATGGCAATCTACTGTTATTCCTATTCTTATACTTCATGAAGGAAGTTTCGGGAGTTGGTATAGTGTAATGGGAAGGTGATAGACCGGTAGTTGTTCAAATCAAAGATATCTTATATAGAATTGGTGATAGAAAAGCAAGGAAAACAACTATTTGGGGTTATTTCAAAAGCTTTCAAAATGAAATGGAAGCTAGGGAAAGGATTCCTAAATCCATTGTGGAAAAATATAAAGACACTATTTGCTTCATGGTTGACATTGATCAGTGTTTGATGGAAGCAACATAACCTAGAAATTTTTTTATAATGCCTATGGGATATGAGTTTGAAGAACACATCTTGAATTTTTATGCCCAACACTTATTGAGTAAACCTCCAAATCTGATAGAAGAAAGGTTTGGTACCTTTGAAGAAAATAATGTGCAAGTACATGCAAAACTGAAGAAGCCTATGATAGTTTGGAAGGTGAGAAAGGAAGTTGATGATTTTTCAGAAAGCATTGACATATCAGTTGAAGCAGTGAGGGAAGCTAGGAAGAAAAGAGATCAAGCTAAAGGAGGAGAGCTTGCTAAAACTGAGTCAACTAGTCTGAAAACATCCTCTACTAGATCTAGATCTACAAGGAGATTTACACCCTCATCTGGTCCTACAAAGAAATCAAGCCTAGTAAAGGCTCAAGTCAAGACATCTAGAAGAGAAGGAAAGAGGAAGAAGGATAAAAGCACAAGAGTCTATGTTGTTGTCGAAGATGATGAAGAAATTGATTTTGATGAAGGGGTAAGAGAAATCAAGCATAAAGGAAAAAAGGAATCAAAAGTCTCTAAGGACAAACCCTCCCATGAAGAGAAAGCAAAGAAAAAGGTGAAAAAACTAGTAGATCAGGTATGACTGTAAATGAAGTGGAAAAGGATTTAATTAAGGATGGTAATCTCAAACCACTTTCTGAATGGTATGAAACTTTTGATAGTGTCAGTCAGAGAACTCTTGAAGAAGCTACAATAAAATATTTGAATGTTTTCAATATGAATCTCATAGAAATAATGTTAGAATCACCTAAAGGATTATATGAAGTCTTAGAAATGAGAAGAGTAAATGCAAGAGCTGAAGATGAACAAATGAGAGAACGCATACTTGTTGATCTATGCCCGATAATGCCAATAGAAGAAATGAAGAATATCCTCAATGATGCTAAAAAGGATTTTAAGAGAAAAAAAAGGGTGAATAAGCTTATGATTGGGTAGACTAAGGAAGTAGCGAAAGGCATTGATAAAATTATTAAGGCAGTTATGTTGAAGAATAGATATAACATTGTTATTGAATAAATTCATGATGAAGATGTTCCATCTGGTCCAAAAATTAAAGAAGTGAAAGAAGACACATTTGAGGACACTCATAATCCTCTAGATATGAAAGATACTGAGATTCACATGGAGACTAAAGCTCCTAAAGTTATGTTAGTTGAAGAAATAAAGATTCCTAAAGCCAAGCAAGAATCTATGATTGAAGAAAAGAAGGCTAAGGAAAAGGAGGTTACTATGGAAGCAAGAGACATTGGAAATGTAGTAAAGGAGTTTTTTGAAGATCAACAAGAGGAGTTTGAACTTGAATTGGTTAAAGGTCCTATCAACTTGGCCACTCTATCTCCTATTCAGAAGTTGAAGGTAGCATCATTTCCTTAGGCCAAGGCAAGGGAGGAGATATTGAAATATCGCATTGAGGACAATGATTTGCTAAGTCTTGCATCTAGTATCTTGGAGAAGATCATGCCTACACATGTCAAGGAATCATCCGATTCTCCCTCCTGACAGTTAAAGAAACTCATCAAATCTATAAGTATCACTTTGAGTGTCTTGAAAAGCTAGTTGAGGATAAGGTCCAAAAAGATTTTGATGCAAACAGGTTTAGTAGATTGAAGTGTATGATTGCTAGTGACAAATCCTTATTAGCTACTTGTGAAAAAAAATTCAAGGTGTATTATCTAAGGGTGGAAATATCTACAAGTCATGCTTATCATTGTCTAAATTCACTGAGGTCTCTAAGAAGAAAATTAAGGAATATGAGCAACAGTTAGCAGATATTTCTCAAGCCTTTGATTCTCTAACCATTTTTGTGAGTAAGCAAGAAGGTCAAATCATATCCCTACTTGAAAAAATTAAAAGTTTGAAGCATGAAAAAGAAAAAATTGTTGAAAGGGTATGTGAGCTTAGAGGAATGATTGGTCCTAAATTGGAGACAATGCTTAGTGCATTGAAGGAAGCATAGGATGCTATGCTTGTCAGTGATCTGAAAAATCTTGAGTCAGTAGAGATGCAATCCTATCTATTATGTGGTCACATGAATATTTTGGAGAGTCTCAAAAAGGGTTGGGACACTAGCTTAAGCCTGTTGAAGAAAAAATTTGTAGACATATTCCAGTTCATGTAAGTTAGAGAAGCATGCTTGTACATATACAATTTGTTCATAAAAGTTTTGTATGATTTTTGGTATGAGGATTCCCATCTTTGTCATTGATGTCAAAGGGTGAGTATGGGACAGTGAAAAATTTCATATTCATCTTAGGGGGAGTTGTGTTTTGAGGTTTTGAGAATTACAGTGTATTCATTTTGGTACTGATTCTGACACTTAGTCATTTTTCACTAAGTGTTGTCATCAATGCCAAAGGGGGAGATTTTTGGCAAGAGACACTTCACAAGTCATCTGGTGTTGTCATTGATGGAAACCCTAGTTATTAATCCTATTTAGACTTCAGTATTTGCTCGTACTAGAAGTCAGATTGAAGATATGTGTTAAACTATCAATGATAAAATAGGGAATCTGACTGAGTTGTGTACATCGATCCATATGTAATTTCCTGTTATCATTTTGTGTTGTGGATCTCATGGAAAGTATTTTGATGTATGAAATTTTTTATCCTTGAATCTTAGAGCCTCGTATTGATTGGTGTGCAAGTTAGAAGATTTGGTTTGTTGATTTTTAGTCTAACAGTGCAAAAAGGAAGACAAGGTGAGTGTAGCATGTTGCGGATATTCAAGGTGTAATTGTTTAACATTTTTTATGTTTGAGACATGTTGTTTGGGTCCTTAGTATGTTTTGGCCGACATTGGTTTGTTCGCTTTGATAATTGTTTATGGATTGGGCCGACAGTTTGTACATGTTTTATATTTTATTGAAGCTGACATGTGGTTGATGTAATATCTTGTTGCAGATATATATAATCAATTTTTCATATCATTTTATAGTGTGTTGTGATATGATGTGAAAATTAGAAGGAATATAGATCGATTGTGCATAGTTTCACTTGTATAGAACAAAGATTGGTGATTCAAATTAAAGCAGATAGAGTTTCACGAGTAGCATCAGACAAAGTGTGAAGAATGTTGTCAATGTGCTTAACCAAAACTATACTCAGGTATTAGTAGATGCTAATTTCATATTTCATCCACTCTGGTTGTCTATATATGAATATAAGATAGTGAGTCTTCTTTTGGGTAGTAAGCCTTTTTGTATTTGAGCAGTGAGCTCTAGGTAGTGTGCCTGAATGCATGTGCATTCCCCATTTGTAAACACTTATTTTGAGTATACTCATATTGTGGACTAGCCTCCACCATGGTTTTCCCCCTAACAGGGTTTCCACATAAAAAAAATCCTTGTGTTATGGTGTTGTGGTTGATTGCCTTGTGTTCTTGCATCTTTCTTTTGGTTCAATGTTATAAATGGTTTAAAGATCAAGTTAATAAAGTTAAATTTTGTAGAACACTAATTCACCCCCCACCTGTCAGTGTTCCTTGATTCCAAAAGAGAAAATATTATTGGAAAGAGCATTGGGGAGTAGATTTATTAGTCATTTACTACAACATTCAAGATCCTATCGTGATGTCAAGATTTATGTGTGTTCATGCATGTTTTTGGAGCTATCACTGCGATGTAGGTTTCAAGTTTCAAGAAAGCATTCAAGCATCAAGATCTATCAAGCATTAAAACCATTTGATGCAAGATCCAATCCTTAGAGAGATGTGTTAGACTTTAGTCCTGTAAGGGTAGCCATTAAAGGGTTTGTGAGGTGTAACAAGCTTTGTTCATTCATCAATTCCTCAATTTTTATCATTATTTCGTTATCAAGGTTGAATTACCAAACTAGGGTTTGACCAGACAAACCCTTATTCACAAAAAATAAACATTTTCTCCTCTCTTTGTACATGAAGGTTTATAGGTGAAGAAGGAATGGAATTGGATCAAAAGTGTAAGTTTGCAAAGTTTTCATCAAAGTTGTCAAGACATGGAAACTCACATGTTTTATTTCTGGCTTTACAATAGTTAAAATTAGTGGAATTAGAAGCTTAGATCCAAGATCCAAGGATTACAAAAATAATTTTTAGACTAAATATGTCCTTAAGCATAGCGTAAAACCTGATTTTGGAGCAAGGTAAACACCATTCTAACCTTCTTAAATTTTCTAGTTAATTGTTGTTTCTAATAGTGTTATCATAATAATTTACATTCCAAGTGTTAGATCTCATAGGTTTTATTTTTAAAGCACTTTTACTCTTCTCCCAAGACTATTGTTCAACCATTCCAATCATAGGGAAGTCAAGGCAACATGGTGTCCAAATTTTGTGTTGACTCATCTTGAGGGTTGTACATCAATTCTAATCATTTGTGGCACTATCCCTCTTCTTAATGAACATCGAAAAGGTGGATTTGTGATTAGGTGGACACCACCCTTTGCTTTTGGCATAGGTACCTAATCTCACATCCCATTTTTAGGTCTCCTATCAATCTCCCACCTTTTTCCCATGTTTCATTTTGGTGAACTTGACATTGTACATCCTAAACTATGATTTGGAGACATTCAAAACCCTATATCTAGGTTTTCATTAATGTGCATTGCATTGCATTTAGGGTTTAATTTTACATGTTTCCATCATTTAAATTCATAAACAATAAATTTTTTTGTATTAATTTTGCGTACATCTTGCATTTTCATTGCATCAAGAGTTCCTTTAAGTCATTTAGATTCAAATTTCAATCAAAATTGCATTTCAAAAGTTGTCACGTTGCTCACTATTTATCACTAGTTGCACTTGCATTAAGAAAACTAAAACTAGAAAAATCTTTCACAAAATTCATACTATGCAACTTGAAATAGAGAACTCAAACATCAAATCAAAAACACAAAAATTGTTTTTTCCAACCCTTGTACAAAGACTTATTCACCCTTGGGAAAAACTATCCTTGTACAGACACTTTTTCAAATTTCTAGGCGTCATTTTGTCTCATTTTGCTTCATTTCATTCTATTGCTAGATCTGCATTTTAGTTTCAAAAAACAAAAAAAAATGTACTTTCATGCATTAAGTTCAATTGGTTAAATTAAGTACATTGTTTGAAATCAAAATTGGCATTAAAAAGACATCATTTTTAGGTTCTTTGCACCTTAACCATTCATTTATCACATCTGAAATATTGCATTAACATTTATATTTTAACAACTTCATCATGGATATGTGTTTTGGTAAAATATGGGTGTTCTTGAGATCTTTGGTAGATTTTTCAAGTTGTGTGTTTGGTGATGACCCTAATGCAATTGATCCTATTCATGAACCTTCAACTCTTAATGAATGTCCCCATGAGGTGGACATCTTAGGCCAAGATGAAGATAACATGCAACAATTCATATAAGACTCCTTACAAAACCTTGAGAAGAATGCATCTTTTTGTCCATCCATGAAAATACCTCCTATCTTACCATAACTTGATATGTTAAACCTTTTAAACCCTAAAATTGAAGCAAAAAGTAAGCATCAACCATCATTCATGAAAGAACTTGTTAATGAGGACAATTGTGATACTCTTCTAGCATATGCCAATCGAGTTACCCATACACCCATTAACTTAGAAGAGAGTTATGGTCAAGGCTTTAAGATATTAAACAAACAAGGATGTGACATAAAAAATGAGCATGAAATCCACAAACTGTTAGAACAAATACCATCCAAAGATACCAAGGTATTAGGATATGAAGGATCTCCTCAATCAACTACCTCTCCTAATGGGAAAGGTATTCTCTTCCATAAGATTATTTCACAACATCAATTAAGGCCTCATGATCATGATCATGATCAAGTAACCTTAGATCCTCCATCTCCAATAATTTATCAATCAAGTAAACTAAAAAAACCTTACAAACTCAAGAAGTTGCAATTTCCTTGTCCTATGTCCAAAAATGAAAAATATTTACACAGACTCCTTAATCAAGGAATCATAACATTACACCTATCAAAGAAAATAAAAAAGGAAAAAAGTATAAACATGTCTCATTGTCAATATCATACTACTCTTACACATAGTACTAATGAGTGTTGTTCTTTAAAGAGAATAATTAGAAAACTTGAACAATTTTGAAGTCAATATGATCATGCAATAAATTAACAATTGATCACTTTGCTCCTTGTCATGTGATAGTTGCAGGATCATTGCATGCTCACTATTATATGTTTTACAGTTAAATACAAATAATTTTCTATATTCGAAGGATAAAATTCACCTATCTCAACTCATCCTTGTCCTACTTTTGAGGGGAAAGGGGTTAGATAGCCTTGTCCTAGTATGACACTTGTCATTGTCCATTTGGTTAGTTATTTTCCTTCCACCTATGATGAATAAGATTGGGATGCACATGACCTACTATAGGTTGACTCACATGTGCCATACTAGTCTTTCTTTTTCTTCCTTTCATGTTCTATGTGATTGCATGTGCGTAATGTGTTCCCATGAAATTGTGTTGCTTGGCATGCTTTTATAAGTTTGTGAACCTACTTTGGATGACTCTTGTCACTCTATTGGTGCAAGGATATAAAGGAAGAGAATCTATTGTGAAATTATTCTATTTGTATCTTCATTCTTCCATTTTGTAACCATTGTCCTTTTATTTTTCTCGTGTTTTCATTTTGGGGATGACCCAAGGCATTGAGACATTACGTCTCTTCCATGTCAACTCGAAATATTTCCTTTGTTTTTTCTCTCTTTGTCATTCTTCCTTTGTGTTCATTGGTATACAAGTATTTAGGGAATGATGACAATTCCAATCTCAATTATATCACTGTAGAAAAGACATGCATTGACCCCAGATCAGTGGATCCCTTATGTGTTATCTTAGGATTTCATATGGGGGGAAACGTCCTTTCCATAAGATAGCTTTAATTGGAAACATATTTTCACATAGGGATTTTTGAATAAAGCTCTCATGTATTGGAATTTATCATTTTGCTACTTTAAAGTAATTTCTCACAGTATGGTGTTTAGAAATTTCTTTAAAGTGGGGGCATACACATCTTCACTCATTGTTTACTTCAAAGTGTGGTCTTCTTAATTCATGTGACATATCTTCTTCTTGGTGACATTGGGTTTCATGTATTGCAAGAGTGTGACCTTTCTTGGCATATGCCATTCCTCTTAGTAGTATTTTTTTATGGTTTGCATTCCCTAAGATGTGAATCCTTTATTCCTCAACTTGTCCTATCTTGGTGGTGATGTCAAGCATGATGTTCCCTAAGGTGTGACCTTTCATACATAAAAAAAACCCTTTTTATTATCCTACCCTATTGTATTTACAACTTTTTCATTGCCACCAAGCATAGCACAATTTGCTTTCCAGTGGTGCCTTTTGTTTTTCATGAGTGTCTAACATAACTCAACTTGCTAGCCTTGTGGAACCCTTGACCATTTTTGTGGTGCCTTATTAAATTTATTAGAAGGTATAAATTTTGGTATGGTTGACGTATGAGATATTGATGTAGGAGCATCCTTCGTTGTAAAGAAATCTAGTATCAACCAAAAAAAATAAAAATTTCTTGCATTTCATTTAGTAGTAGTTTCAGAATTTCATTCCACATTTCACAATATTATCATTTCTTAGCTCACGGAGTAGGATATATCATCTACATGAATTCATCTACAATATATCCATATTTTAGATCATTTTCATTTGTCTATTGAAATTTATTGTATATGCTGAAAACTAAATGATTTAATTTATAAATTCAAATCAAAATTTTAGCATATCATCAATAAAGAATTTCCAAAAGAATACAAATACAAAATCCAAACTAAACTATGCAAAGCTAAAGTAAATTCATTCAAAGGAAAATAAGATCCATTGTTTTCCTATTTCACCATGATTCTTGATTTATGCATTTGATACTCTCAAATTTTTATGAGCACAAGTGCAACAAGAAGCTATGATGAGTTGAAGAGAGATTGAAATTGAATTTAAAACTAAAAATGTGTGTCCCCAAAAAGTGAGGAGGAGGTTTTTATAGATGAATGCATAATGTGAAAATGAGAAATGAAAAATGAGTGGAGTGATTTATGCCATGATTCGTGTTTGGAAGCTCAAAATGTGCAATTTTGAGCTAATTCCATGGAAATGATTTATGAGTTTAATGTGTAATTTTGAGCTAATTTCATGGAAGTTGATTTATGAATTTTAAATTATTTAATGAAATATATGAATGCATTTTAATGATTAATGCAAATGGTCAAAATGATGGATGAATTAATGGATTTATAAAAGATATGCATATGAATATGATGATGAATGGAAATATTTATTATACAAGTATAATGATTATACATGTGTAATGGATGTATTTAAGAAATTATAGATTAATGATTAATGAAATGGATGAATTAATAATTTATGAAATGGTTAAATGATTTATAAATATGCTAATGATTAATGAAATGATAAATATTTAAGAAGTGGATAATGAAATATGCAAATGGATAAATAATGGATAAATGACTAAATGATTATGTAAATGGATTATGGTTATGAATAAATGCTTATAATATTTTAATGGTTTTATGGAGATATGATTATGCAGATGATCAATTAAAATAAGCAATGGATAAAAATGATTAAGAGGACATTTTTATGCATCTACAGTTTTCACTGTCATAATTTCACTATAATTCCAATTAGAGAATTTGGGGCTGATCTGGTCCAAATTTCTTAGTGCGAAACTATTCCAGAATGTGTGGAGCCTAATGGGACATCATACAATAATTTTGGGTCCAATCGTATCTATCTTAGAGATTCGTAAGTCATTTCATTTCATGAAGGATTATCTTCCATATTTTCAAGGCTAACCTTCACATTGATCATTCATTGGATTTTTTAAACCCTTATGGCCAATGCAGACCTTCATTGGAGATAGAGAATCATGTTTATAATCATTTTTAATAAATACGAAGGTAGTTAATTAGGATTCTCAGTATTAGATTTCATATATTTCTGATCTGCCCTATTGAGGGACTGTAATAAGGCCTTTGGCTAGTTGTAATGTTGAATTCCCTTGCGGAAAGCCTATGAGCCCTGGTTATTCACCCATGAGGCACATGTTGCATGTAAAATTTCTAATTAAATAAAGATTCATATTTGTAGAATACTTTCTTATGATATTTATACTGTGTTGACTCTAAGCTGCATGGTTTGGGATATTCTTTCCGAACCCTCCATCCATGATTGCACCAAAGCTTGTAGACTTGGCATGAATTTCCCATCAACCACCTTTTTGTAGGTACTATTATTATACTTTTCATCCTAATGCTAAAAACTTGTTTTCATATCAAAATTTTTGCTAAGTCCTAGAGTTTTGAGTACTTTAGTAGTTTTCATAACTATGTCGATCCCTGCCAAGTTTCTCAAAACTCTATTTTAATTTGATATATTTGGTCTTGTCTTCTAAAGATGGTCTTTATTTATGATCAAAAGTATATTGGTGTTAAAATATGCTATCCCAAATTTTTGTCTCCTTCAAAGTGAAAGCATGTTATTTTGGAATTTTTGTTCAATCTAGAGACCTCCATCGATCCTTGACAAGGCTTTTAAAACTTGATCTCTTTTCATTTGTCGAAAGCGAAAATATTTTTTTCAAGAAAAGAAGGTGAAAGAATACACTAAGGACAATTTTTTGATACTTTATCAAGGTTATAAAACCTCTCACAATCACTGATGAAGTTATGAGTATATCCTCCTTCATTGATAAAGTGCTTGTAGCTATTCCCATTCAAATATTTAAAAGTGGTTGAAGTGAAAATATGATGTGAGGGGCCACATACACCAACCCTAGCAAGTCACAATTAATTATTCATCCACTCAAGTGTTAAATATGGATGGATCTTAAGTAAAGAAAACTACTAGAGGGAGTAAAATGGTTGGGGTATTGAAGAGGCAAGAATTGAGCATAGAAATGAGTTCATGTGGATGGTCGACTCTTGGAACTCAAAAAGCCTTGAACATAGTACTATTTCCTTTGAATGATAGAAAAGTATCATGTAAAGAATTTTATCCTAATGGTATGTGCAGGATCGTCATGGAAAAAAAAGGCCCTTAAGTGGCGAAAAGCTAAAAAAAATTAGAGTTAGGCAACTTGATGTAAAATTTGAATAATTTATCTATATTATTTCAAAAATATGTAAGAATAGAATCTATAGAAAATTGAATTTAGTTTCTAAACTACTAGGTTTATTTAAAAAAAAATCTATTTGGTGAAAATTTGAAATTTCAATGTAGTAGTACTTAAATTTCAGGGAAAAAATAATTAGGTGTTTGTCTGACCACCCTGACCACAATAAAATGATAATTATTTTTTATAAGATTTTAGATATAAGTAGAGGACTCATGTCCCAATGTGATTCATATTTTTTTGTAATTTTATTCCAAGTAAATTTAATTAATTATGAATTTTTCATTACAACTTTTAAAAAATATAAAAACTCATATGTTTGACCACCTTAACTTGGTCAAAACTTCATGAAATTCATTTTTTGTTTTAATCCTATAGTATGCAAAGCATAGAATGTGACACATGTTTTAGATTCAAAAATGTGATATCGTTTGAAAGCTATAGATGTTTTTCAATCAACCTATCAATTAAGAATTTAGTTGTAATTCAAATAGAAAATGAATAATAATAATTTATTAAATTCAAAGTAAAGCATAATTTATATTGGTGGAAAGCTGAGAATCTCCTTTAGAAACCCTTTTTGTTTCATCAATTTTGGGTAAAAAAAAAGTCGTCAGCCACATACGCTACACATACCAATCATATCTCCACTTTTTGGCCCATCATGATCCTGCACATACCCCTAAGTAGGGAATTATATTGGAATAAGTTACTTCCTATGAATTATATACCTACTCTAGGGTTTCATCTAGACACCATGAAATATAAGTATCAAGGTTACAAGCTTGTCTCTAGCTTAACCAGTACAATGCTTCAGATAGAGGATACTAAGCTATGACACATACGTTTAGATGAGTTTTGGGAATGGGTTAGCAAACCAAACCCTTCACCCATTACTTAGAAGATAATTGAAAGTGGATTTCTACAAGTTGTTGCCTTTCCCATTGCCATTCAATGCCCAAAACTAATTGCAGACTATATAATGCATTATGATTTTGAAGCGTAGTAGGTTAGGACCTATGACAATAGACAGGTGGTAAAAATTCAGAGTACTTTCACCTCTTGTTTGAAAATTCTAAAAAGAAATATATATAGACCTTGAGTTCACTAATCCACACATTGCGTTGACTATAAAGAAGGGATATTATCGAAACATAACTACTAAGAATTGGCTTGCTACACCAAGAAGAGAAAAATCTCAGTTACCCAAAGGTTGTCAAAGGAATCATTTTGTTAATGAAATCTTAGATATAATGTTAATTTTGTACATAATAAGAGGAAAGGAGAGGGCTCATGAATTTGAATAATGGAGGTATTTTTTGTCTAGATTATACTCATTGGGATGCATTTCTTGGATTGGGCTCAAGTTATTAGTGACCAAATGCATAGCTTTCTTGTTTTCTTTGCAATCAATAGATATTTATACATGTCCTCTTATCTTATGTATGAAATTGTAAGCACTAGACCCTGGATAGATTTAAGACCAAGTTTGAAACCATAGGATGAGGTCCCAATTTTTTATTACTATGATAAATTGCAATTGGAGAAACATTACCGTCATCACAAAAGAATCATTGATACTTTTACCATGAGTGTGACCCATGAAATTTAGGGGAAAATTGATTTAAGGTTCACCTTTGAAACCATGTAGTTAGCTAATACTTGTGGAAGCCACTTCATACAATTCTGAAAGTTTTCATACATCAGGATTGGTGGTTTCAGTGGTACACCATTAAAGCTCCCTAGGTATGTTGAGGATAAATTTGTGTTGATAGAAGTATGCAGAAAATTAGATGATGTCAACAAAAGATGTCAAGAAAGAAAGATGATTGGCTTGCAATTTACCATTAGTTTAGGTTACTTCTCATGTAATTATATGTTATACGACCTCAAAATTGAATGGGATTTGGTCAAATATACTCTACAATTCTATGATGATAGGTTTCCTTTTGATAGTAAAAATTATGTGAAGAATAACTTGCAACTTGGCCTTGGTTTTTATCATATTATCGATTTGGAAGATTACCAGGTAGACTATGTTGATGAACATGAGGTAAGGAGGAGTAGCTAGATGAGGTTTTCATTAGGAAAAATTAGATTATTTAGTCTAAATTAGGACATATAAGGCATAAAGGATGATGAATCAGACTTAATTGATCCTATTTTTGCTAAACATATTTCTACTTAGCCCATCATTTTTATAGACTACAACATTAAAGAAGTTGAGACTATTGAGGCAAGGACTACAGTTGTTTTGAAAAGAATAGGGGAGTGGATTACTAAAAAGGTTGCAAATAGCCAATGTCCTTACACCAGATCACAAAATGCACAGTCTTAAAGGGAAAGCAACCAACCTCCTATAGCTTTAGGGGCATCATCTCCAACTTCACTTCAAACATCCTTGAGAAGTTAAGACTATGGAGAAAATGAACCTCCTAAGAAGGAAAAATTAGAAATAAATTATGGTGAAGATTCTCCCAACATGCCTCAACTTGATGAGGAGAAAGATATAAATGAAAAAGAAGAGGAAGTAGCAAATGTATCTACTCTCCCATCTCATACTAATATTTCTTCTTCTTGTTCCTCTCATAGATCTTCTCCTATTAGAGAAGTACACGATTTTCCTATGATTGCTCCTACCCCACCTTCTTCTCCATGACATGGATGCTCTAACACTTCCCCTTTGAGAAGAACTCTATTTTGTGCCTATAGTTCAAAGTCAGTTGCAATACCTTCCACCTCATCCTAGTTAGAGAAGACATTATCTAAGAAAAGGAAATTGATTGATCTCCTTGAAGAAGATATGGTAAATAAACTAACCCAGAGGACTCCAAATCCAAAGAAGCTAAAAATCATGTCGAGGTCATTCGAAGGTGAAAACAAAGGGAATATCTCTATAGAAGTTGTTCAACGTTATACTCAAAAAGAGATAAATTAGTCTACTATGAGTGAATTTATTGTAACTAGAGTAAACTTGGGACCTTCCACTAGAGATGGGGATGTGTAAAATTTCCACATCATAGTGGCTAGATTGGTGGAGTGAACTGCTAAGGAAAATCAAAGAAAAGATGAACTGAAAAGTCAAGTTAGAATCCTAACTAACAGTTTGAAATCAATTTTTTGTATAGCTCCTCAATCCACTACTTTGAATGAGGCTACCTTTGATCCAATGTCAGTAGTTGGGAAAGAATGGGTGAGGAATATATGATACTAAAAGATGTTTGGAGAAGCCATAGGAGATTGGGCTAAAGATATGATGGCCAAAGGAGATCAATTTATCTTAGAGATGCAAAGAGTACTCCAAGATATACGCTCTTTGAGGGAAGAAATAGAAAAAGATATTGCCTCAACCTAAGATTAAAAAAAGATGCGGATCAATGGCTTAGGTGAAACTAATGGAATATTGAAGGTGGGACTAAAAAGGATAGCCATTGAACATATTATTCCCAACACTACTAAAATTTGTTGTATGATTTATATGAAAAGTGTTGAATGAAAACTGTAAGTGGTAAAGGAAAATTTACAAGAATTTAACAAAATCCTATCAGAATGTGATACAATTAAAGAAGGTGTTTATAAATATTTTTCTACACTTGGCATACCATTCATGAGGGATGAATGCAATGGATATGAGAATATTGGAACTCTGAGAGAAGATTTCAATAAAATGATCAATGAAATCATTAGCATTCGACCTTTCAATGCTAAAAATATGAGAAGTTTTAGTGGAATGGAGGTGACCTTATCCTACAATGGAAATTACAATACCATATGATAGGTGACTCAAAATAGGATGTGATGACAAGGAAGTTTGGAAGTTATGAGTGGGAAATGTCACCATTCCCCAACACAAAGAGATGCCAACTTTCATAAAATCCTTCCAAGCTTTCTAGAAGAGGATTACCACATCAACAATTCAAGAAATT